>CAWVQM010000487.1:22452-49136 GCA_963932345.1 Ophion ventricosus | reverse complement strand
GATAATTAGACGTTTAATTGTTTCTGGTTCTTTTATGTATAGACTTATATATACATATGTATATACATAATAATACAATATGGAATATAGTACAAAATATTATTAAGTTTGCGTAATTACTTTTTATAATTTTAATAGTAATTGATTTTATTATTAAATTCAAATTGAATAATAATTGATAGTTTAATTGTTCCTGCTTCCTTGAAATAAAGACTTTTTTTCCTACGACATGTATACACATAGTAGAAAAAATTAACCGATGTGGTATTATTGAAAAATACTTTCGAAAACATCAATTTTTTATACTCGATTTTTGTCGCAATTTTCTACTACCTCCCCATTGCTTCATGGCAAGAATTTTTTTTTTTCCAATTGCTCAAAAAATCGAGTGCATAAAAATGTTTGCTCGGGCTGTACACACACACACACACACACACACTCACATATGCATACGTATATGGTCTTTCCACGTAACTCAGTTACGACTTATTAGATTAATTAACGTAATCGTAATGGAATCTCATCTTGGGGCACAATGTATGGTGCTCGATACGGCGAAGGCTCATCAGAATTTCCCAGAGTGCGATCGCCTTTCATGGCTATCTGTGCGCGCGTTTTAAGCGTTATTTGCGCGTGTAAATCCGCAGAGTGCGTAATTCCGCGTGGTATCGCATCTACGGATGCACACACATAAATTATATATAACTATATGCAGATGATATATATTTATATGTACAAATATCTATAAAGATATATTTATTTAGATGATTATAAATATATATTAGATGAAGTAAATGGTTCTGATCGTTTTTTCGCTTTATTTCGACGATGAAATTAACATAGTTAGGATTATCCGATTTAGATCAAATATCCGCCGTTTTGTTCGATAACTTGTGTCCATTTTGAAGGCAATTTCCTAATTCCAGCAACTGACCAGATTGAAGCAGGCGATCGACCAGAAGCGGCCAGAATTGGCCAATAGGAAGGGTGTTGTGTTTGTGCTGTTTATGGAGCCAATACAGTATCGAATGCAACAGCAAAGCCGTGGTTCCAATGATTCCGTTCTGGTAATATGGACGTCGAAGATGAGACACGCTCTGGTAGGACAATCGTCGAAAATGTCGATAAAATCATGGAAATCGTCGAGTCGGACCGGCATGTGAGCACTTATTCCATTGCCCAGGAACTGAAGATTAGCCAGAAAACTGTTTGGAACCATTTGCACAAGGCTGGTCTCAAGAAGAACCTCGATGTATGGGTGCCACACGAATTGACGCAAAAGAACCTTTTGGACCGAATTGATGCCTGCGATTCTTTACTGAAACGTAACGAGATCGACCCATTTTTGAAGCGGATAGTGACTGGCGATGGAAAATGGGTCACATACGACGACAACAGCCGAAAAAGATCGTGGTCCAATCGTGGTGAGCCGGCCCAAACGATCGCCAAGCCCGGATTAACGGCCAAGAAGGTTTTGCTGTGCGTTTGGTGGGATTGGAAGGGAATCATCTACTATGAGCTGCTCCCATCGGGACAAACACTCAATTCGGACCTCTACTGTCAACAACTGACCAGATTGAAGAGGGGCGATCGACCAGAAGCGGCCAGAATTGGCCAATAGGAAGGGTGTTGTGTTCCATCAAGACAACGTCAGGCCGCACACATCTTTAACGACGCGCTAGAAGCTCCGAGATCTTGGATGGGAGGTTCTATCGCACCCACCGTATAGTCCAGATCTGCCACCAAGCGATTGTCACCTTTTCAAGCATTTGCAACATTTTCTTGATGGTACAAAACTGGCCTCAAGAGAGGCTTGTGAAAATGAGCTGGTCAAGTGTTTTTACCAATAGTTACGAGGACTTCTTCAATCGCGGAATTATGAAATTGCCTTCAAAATGGACAAAAGTTATCGAACAAAACGGCGCATGTTTGATCTAAATCGGATAATCCTAACTATGTTAATTTTATCGTCGAAATAAAGCAAAAAAATGCTCAGAACTTTTTACTTCATATAATATAATCGAAAAAACTTTAGTGTCTCATGATAACTGAAAAATTATAGGAGCTGATGGTCCAGCCGTTGACCTCCCATAAATAAAGGCGTCATCGGAAAAATGCTGCACAGTAGCCATTTTGACATTTATCGCTGTGAAAAAATAATGATGTATAGTTTTTTTGGCCTCTAGAGTGGCCTAAGCCCTTAATGGGTAAATAGTCCATCGAGTCCTTCGAGAGCTTCTGAAGCAAGATCAGACTAATCCGCGGGAATACCCGGATGAATGGATAGACGGAGATGGAAAGTGAGAGAGAGAGAAAGAGAGAGAGAGAGAGAGAGAGAGAGAGAGGGAGCGATCGTTTCAAAACATGCTCCAATAATATCCCAACCTGACGTAAGCAAGAAAATTCCTTCTAAGTAGAAATCAAAAGTGTAAAATTCGCGTCCCTTGAGCGTGTGGCACAAATCGACAATCAGTGATAAGATCGATATTGCACAATTTCGAAAGAAAAAGAAAAATTGGACAAAGAAAAATAAAATTGGAGCTTACCTTGTTGTTTTGTTTTTTGAGAACTAGGATTTCTTCTTTTCCGCGACGGTCGTCATCTGTCTCTGGTGAAAAAAGAACATTTTCTCCCTTGTCATGCCTTGTTGCGTGCCACGTGGTCACGAGAGCAAGCGTGGGTGTCGTCAAGCTTGCATCACGGTGCGAGAGATCGATAGAGAGAGAGAGAGAGAGAGAGAGACAGGATTCGAAAAATTAATTTCGTATTAAATCGAGGAAAATAAAAAGTAAATACGTAGCACTCGCGATCAAGGTCACTGTCAATTGTCACGCGGATGACATTTTCGTAAGGCCTCGCGACTCAAGGTCAACCCGGAAGGAACCCAAACACAAGTGTCATCGAAGTGTCTCACGCGAGGTCATTTCTCAACGGAGCACAAAAGACTGGCTGTCATCGAGTCTAACGTTCATTGACAGCGCGTGTCAACGAGGAGATAAACTGCCAAGAGTCTCGCTGAACGGTGGCGTTTCCGGAAGTCATTTACTGGCGGCTTCGAATGTTACGAATTAATGATAGAGTCCAGTTGGAAAGGGTTGATCCTTTTTTTTTTTTAATGACCACGATATTGAATCGAGTGAATTGGTCGAATGTGCGAGGACGAAAGCTTTCGCGAAGTTTCGTAGGTAAGCGCGACGCTCGCCAGCGGCCGACTGAGAGCGCTTCCCGAGGGTGACTGGCCCGCGAAGCGCCGTGACGCCGTGGGGTGGTTCTCTCGACGCTTTTCCTCCGCACCGGCCAGACCCGCATGCTCACCCTCGTTCATCTCTTTCTACGCCCCCGCCGCCCTCTTTCTCTCTCTCTCTCTCTCTCTCTCTCTCTCTCTCTCTCTTCTCCCTCCTCCTTTGATTCTCTTCCTCCGCTTTCTCCTCTCGTCCTTATACCTTTCGCCGAACCTTCGTGTGTTGGCCTTCTCGTCTGGGGATGCTCCGGGCTTGCGAGGAAGTTGAACAAGAGTTTAACGCGAACAACCCCCGTCATCCAATGAGTCCGGTTATCCAGTTAATTTACGAAAATATTTCTCGAACCATTGGGAAATTCCATTTTCTCCTTCCGCGTCCTAAATGATTTGATCCTTAAGGCCTTATATAAGCGAAAAATTGCAAAAATTTTTCATTTTTTTTTATTTTTGATTCCGTTAGCCTGAACGGTTGGGAATATTTTAAGCTTTACAGAATTGAAAAATTCGAAAATTGTTAAGGGGCCAGTCCGCTTGAAAATTTCAAAAAATCGATTTTTTTTTACTGTTTTCGAAAGTACATACATTCAGAAATATTGTGTCAATATTGTGTCAATATTGCCGATTGAGTTTAGGTAAGAGTTTTTCGTAGTATAAACTTCAAACGCGTTTTTCTCGAAACAACGTTTTCAAAATCTAGCTCCATCGTATCTCTAAACTAATGAACCGATTCTCTTGAAATTTGAAACCACATATTGTAAACATGATTCGCAAACAAGATGACCCTTGATGGTTTTAAAATTTTGATTTTTACTCTTTTTTTTTGCGAAAAACTGCGAAAAAAAACGCGTTTTTTTTTACTTTTTTCTTTTTTCATCTGCCATTTTTTTATTTTTGATAAAACTTTATATCCGAGGGTCATTTTGTAGCTGGTGTCATACTGAATATAATGGACTTTGATTTTTTTGTTTCAGACAAGCCGTTGCCGAGTTGTGATGGAGCTACCTAGCCCACCTATTTTTGAGGCGTTACGTTAAACTATAGTTTTTGTACTTAAAATGAATAAAATGAATTAAATTTTTTTTTTAAATGTATTTCAAGACTTTATTTGTCAAGCCCAACAACTTTATATTCATATCTTTTATAAAATCCTCAAAAAAAAAATCGCGAAAATAGCCTTTTTTCGTGGCTCCAAAGTGGACTGGCCCTTAAAGTAAATAAGATTGCATTTATTAATAGATACCGCGCGGCGCGCCTGAGCGCCAACTTCAAAGCCGTTTTTCCACGATTCACTTTTTTGAACCTCGTGAAAGTTTTAACTCTTGAACGAAGGTTCAAATCGCTTTGAAATTTTTACAACATATTCTTAGTATCATCACCTATCGTGTGAACCACAGAAACAAAAATTTCAATGACACAAAAAAAATATAAAAACTAAAATACGGACAGAAAATTGAGTAAAAAATTTTAAGTTTCGAATTTTTATTATAATAATTTTTTTTAAATAATATTGTTGGTTCACACTGAAGATACATTAATTATGCAATTATAAATATGTTCATTTTTTTTTCAGACACCCACATCGATGCCGAGAACTTTCACCATCAACGCGCGCGCAAAAAAATACATTGCTTTATTATGTTATATCTCCGCCATTTGTTAATATTTCTGATTTTTTTTTTACATATACTTAACCATGTGACATAAATGATCTTTAAAAAAAATGTTGTCAATATATGCGTCATTTTTTTTTTAACCGCGTCTAGAAAAGTACCTTCGAAAATCGGCGAAATCGCGTATATAAGGCCTTAATTTACGAAAATATTCTCGAACCATTGGGAAATTTCATTTTCTCCTTGCGAGTCCTAAATGATTTGATTCTTAAGGGCTTACACACACCTGAGACGGCTAAAAGTAAGGTTATGTTTAAGAATGTTTTTTTTGTTGTGTATAAAACTGAATTTTATCGAACAACCATCATATACATTTTAAAGTATGACATCTTATCTACGTTGTGTGAAAATTTGGTTAAAAAATTTCAAACGGTAAAAAAGTTACAGTCGTTTTCCTGGGATGTGTTTTTGTTGACAGCGTTTGCGGTACCAGACGTGCCGCTGCCATTTTTTAATCTAAAAAATAATATTTGTTTCTTGAAGTAGATAGATAAAAGTAGTACTTATCGAGCCGGAATTTAAAAATTTAATTTTTTTTCGGGTCGTGGCAGTCACTGGAATAAAACAGGCGATTTTTCGCCTCAAAATTGTTCAGTACTTATGATGAAAAAAAAAAAAAAAAACTATGCCAGGTATCGAAAAAGCGGCTCGATAAGTACTAGATTATTGTGTGAAGCATAACTGTGCAAAACTTGATCCCGATCGGTCCAGTATTTGCGGAGATATTTCTGGTAGCGATTTTGAAAACACTGTTTCGCGTAAAACGCGTTTAAGGGGCCAGTCCACTTTGGAGCCACGAAAAAACGGCTATTTGCGCGATTTTTTTTTGAGGATTTTATAAAAGATATGAATATAAAAGTTGTTGGGCTTGATAAATCAAGTCTTGGAATACATAAAAAAAATTTAATTCATTTTTATTCATTTTTAAGTACAAAAACTATAATTTAACGTAACGCCTCAAAAATAGGTGGGCTAGGTAGCTCCATCACAACTCGGCAACGGCTTGTCTGAAACAAAAAAATCAAAGTCCATTAGATTCAGTATGACACCAGCTACAAAATGACCCTCGGATATAAAGTTTTATCAAAAAATAAAAAAATGGCAGATGAAAAACGGAAAAAGTAAAAAAAAACGCGTTTTTTCGCAGTTTTTCGCAAAAAAAGAGAGTAAAAATAAAAATTTTAAAACCATCGAGGGTCATCTTGTTGCGAATCACGTTTACAATATGTGGTTCAAATTTCAAGAGAATCGGTTTATTAGTTTTAGAGATACGATGGAGCTAGATTTTGAAAATGTTGTTTCGAGAAAAACGCGTTTGAAGTTTATACTGTGAAAAACTCTTACCTAAACTCAATCGGCAATTCCTGCACCGTACAAAATCCCTTCTGATTGCTCATCATCGTCGATTTCTTCAAGTCTTGCTTGCTTTCGTTTGGTTCTGGTCTCTTTTGAGCACTCAGAACTGCGGCGGTTTGCAGAGCGAACACGCTCAGGTAGACGAAATGAAGTCCTGACGTTCAGGTAAAAAAAAAATACTTAGAGAGCTCGGATTTTCATAAAATGTTGACACAGTATTTCTGAATGTATGTACTTTCGAAAATAGTAAAAAAAATCGATTTTTTGAAATTTTCAAAGTGGACTGGCCCCTTAAAGTTTTGAGTACATTTTACACTGAAATAACTGGTTTATTTTAAACTTAAATGAAATCGTCGATTCCTCGGCCATATGACGGATCTTCCTTAGATGTTGACGCTTCCATTAGATCTTTTTTTTGCTGTGTCAAACTCATTCATAGTCAAACTCATAGTCAAACAGATGACAAAGGCCGCGTCTAGCTGCGCCCCAACCATTAGTCGTTGCTCACCCGGTCAGTTACAAAACGCTATAACTTCGTCATTACTGCAAATTTCCTTATGAAATTTTCAGGGTAGACACTCAAGGGATAGTACTTTCTAATGATCACCTTTTTGAAACATCAATCTCTTTTACCTATCCAGGTGTATGTAAGCCCTTGAGGCTTTCAATGAGGTGAAACTTTTCACTGAGGTTAAAAGTTGGGTTAAGTTGTGTCAAGAATGAGGTTAAACGTTCGCCTAAATTAGGCTAAGAATAAGGGTGAAAGTTGAGTTAAGTTCGGTTAGGAATGAAGTGAAAAGTTAGGTTAAGAATCAGTTTAAACGTTAGGTTAGGTTGGGTTAAGAGTAAGTTGAAAAGTTAGGTTGAGTGAAGGGTTAGAATAAGGTTAAATGTTAGGTTATGATTAATGCAAAGACTCAGCCTAGGTTAGGTTAAGAATTAGCATGAAATTTAACTTAATCTTGGTTAAGAATAAGGTTAGAAGTTAGGTTAGGGATAAGGTTAACAGTTAGGGTAAAGAAAAAAGTTAAAACTCAGACCAAGTTAAGTTAAGAATAAGGTTGGATGTTGGCTCAAACTAGGTTAAAATAAGGTTAAAAGTGAGGTTAAGAATAAAGTTAAAACTCAGCCAAAGTTAGGTTAAGAATAAGGTTAAAATTAGCTTAAACTAGGTTCAA
Organism: Ophion ventricosus; assembly: GCA_963932345.1. Taxonomy (NCBI): domain Eukaryota; kingdom Metazoa; phylum Arthropoda; class Insecta; order Hymenoptera; family Ichneumonidae; genus Ophion; species Ophion ventricosus. The sequence goes on along the minus strand of CAWVQM010000487.1, from coordinate 41,691 downwards.
AATAAGGTTAGAAGTTAGGTTAAGCATAAAGTTAAAACTCAGCCGAAGTTAGGTTAAGAAAAGGTTAAAAGTTAGCTTAAACTGGGTTCAGAATAAGGTTAGAAGTTAGGTTAAGTATAAAGTTAAAGGTTAGGTTCAGTTAGGTTAGGAATAAGGCTAAACGTTTGCTCAAGCTAGGTTAAGAATAAGATTAGTCGTTAGGTTGAGTTAAGTTGAGAATGAGATTAAAAGTTAGGTTAATAATAAGGTTTAAAGTTTGCTCGAGCTACGTTAAGAATAAGATTAGTCGTTAGGTTGACTTAAGTTGAGAACGAGATTAAAAGTTAGGTTAAGTATAACGTTAAAATTGGGTCAATTTAAGTATTAAGTTAAGGGTCCTGAAGTTACGTTTAGCGTTATGTCGAATGACCAAATTTATAATGGCGTTTGAGGTATTTTTTTTTTTTCAATTGCACACTGCAATTGCAGCAATCGCATCTTGCATTTTATCGTAGCATTTCACAGCTGACGATGACGACAGCTTGGCATTGTCCGATGTTCCGACGACAAGCGCAAGTTATGCGTGAAAAATGAGGGTTCAGCACGGGTGTGGACAGTCAAGTGGATACAGCGGTCTAGAGAGACATAAGTTAAGTGGATAAAGTTGTAAGTACACGGACGTATCGAGGCAGCTAGCCACTCCTCGCTGACCGCTTTGTATCAGGGATGAGCAGGGTAGCAGAAGTGTGTAGAAGGCTACCGCGGCATCGAAACCGGCTTGACTACCAACCACAGCGTGCCAACGCACACGACCAACTTAATCTCGGTAGAGCAAGGAATTCCGCCAAGCGAAGAAGGCATAGAGTGTGCTATGGTGAGCTAAGACGGGAGGAAGAACTGACGACATCTAGCGTCGGACGACGGAATCTCAGTGCGAATCGCGAATGAGAGACTGCCTGAGAGGGGAAGAAAACAAAAACGATAGGCGATGTCCTCGAAGAAGTTGGCGCCTGGTTAATAGCTGTGACCTTGAAAGGTGATGCCATATTTTTCTGAATAAGAAATGTGTTCTCTACAGTTGGCAAAATGATTGATGTACTGCGAAGAATTGGTTGATCGTCGGGAATTTGCTGGAGACTCTCGTTTTTCCAGCAATGAACAAGAGATGAGACAGCTTTTCACAAATCCCACCGTTTGGAGGGGGGTGGTAGAAAAGGGAAGCGAAAAGCGCGCGAAAGTAAGCAGGTAAGGGTGGGCGTGGTGGTACACGGTGCACGCGCATTGTGAAGCCACACCCTCGAAAGCTCGATGTAGGAGGAGTCACTTGGTGAACGCTCGAAGAACTTGTCGACGATTGGACAACCGGACGGTACACCTGTGCGCTCTTACTTCGCGATACGTCGCTGATTCGCGGCTTACGGTTCGTGTAGTTGCGCGTGCCAACCCACCGATGCACCTGTACGACGCCTCGGAATCCTGTAACACCCCATCCTCGGGTCTGTTCCTCCAACGCTATCGTCGATCAGGCACCATTCGTATCTTGGACCTATTTTCCAGGTCACTGCTCCATGGGTTGGTCGTTTTTAACCATGTTGGCTCAATTATGGAAGTCCGGTATTGACTGAAGGAAGGAAAAAATGCTGCAGGTTGAAGTCCTTGATAGTTTTGATAGCAGACTGGGTGGTTTGGACTAATCCAGTATACATGGCTTGTTTGGATTGGTTGAGTTGATGTTCCGATTGGCCTTTTGGATCAACTTCATCCAGATGGTTCGTTTGGATTGATGCCTCAGTTTGGGTTTTGGATCGATCCAATACGAATGGTTTGCTAGGATTTGTTTTCGTTGATGTTCCGGTTGACTTTTTGGATCAACCTCATCTCGATGGTTTGTTTGGGTTAGTGCATCGATCACATCCAGATAATTTGTATTTATAGTTGCTAATTCGGGCTACCTACGTCCTGGAGAAAATCAATATCCATGTGTCCCAATCCCCAGAGCTGGTCGGAGTTAAGTTACCAAGTCTTCTACCTGCTGCACCAGCTTCGAGTCCAATGAACATCGAGTATCATTTTCACCAGTTATGTCCAGTTGTCCAGGCCTGCTTGGGGTCATCCACTGGATTGGCAGTCCAAGTAAATTCAAACAACCGAGAAATGTTCTGATGAAGAACGTTGCTTCTCTCACGAACCAGTCGACTCCGGCCATCGCGATGGCTTGAAACAGGAAAAAAAAACTGTTCCGCTAGCACGAATGAACATTCACGGAAGACGGGAGCAAGATTGCCCTCCGCAATGCAACAAGAATGAATTTCAGGCTTTTCCTGCAGGAAAAATGAGCGCCTGGAGTTGCAGGCAAGGGTGAAGGGAGATGAGACGTGGCTCAGTAGGGCGGGAGAGAATTAATTACCCGGGAAGCCTTGCCAAACGCTTTGATGTCCGAGGGGCTTCCGGCGGGTGCGCGGAGACCCATGTAAGGTCCAAGCTAATCGACTTTGCTCGTTTGAGAGACTACAATTTCTACGTCAAGTTTCGCGACGATTAGTTACGTCATGATTTTGGCCGTAACTAACAATATCACTCTATATATCTGGATTTTAATCTTTTCTACATTCATATATATATGTATTCATACATATAGTTTAATAATGACTTAGTTATTGAGAGAGTGAATTCTACCCTAGAGTAATATACCTAATAATGTAAAAAAAAAGATATGAGGGTCGACGCAGATCCTCAAAACTTTGAGCCCAAATGTCCTTTAATCACAAGCCATTGCTGGTGATGATTCCGCATATTTGGCGATTTCATAAAATACCAATGATGAGTTCTTATCTGCTAATTAGAAAACTACTAAATCCGATTCAGTGGTGTTTCCCAATGTCTGGAAACTTGATTTTGAACCCATTGCAGCAATGGAGCGTTTGCTATCACCGGATCTCTGATTGTCTGAGGGCGATTCTTCAATTTTACCTGAGCGAATCATTCACTTTGAAAACTAGAGGGTCTTCGAAGAACCTTCATACAAACAGGCTCACATGTTTCTAGAGCTAATGCTGAAGATATTTCCATTTCTTCTACAGCTGATGTTGAAGTCATTGGCACTTGGCATAGAGCTGATGTTGAAGACATTGGCATATGGCATAGAGCTGATGTTGAAGACCTCAGTATTTGATCTAAAGACATTGGCATCTGGCATAGCGCTGTTGTTGAAGACATTGGCATCTAGCCTAGAGCTAATGTTGAAGACATTGGCATCTGGCATAGAGCTGATGTTGAAGACATTGACATCTGACCTAGAACTGATATTGGAGACATTGCCATTTGGTCTACAGTTGATGATGAAGACATTAGCATGTGGCATAGAGCTGATGTTGAAGACATTAGCATCTGGCCTACAGCTGATGTTGGAATCATTGGCATCTGGCCTACAGCTGATGTTGGAGACATTGGCATCTGGCCTAGAGATAATGTTGAAGACATTGGCATCTAGCATAGAGCTAATGTTGAAGGCATTGGCATCTGGCATGGAGCTGATGTTGAAGACATTGGCATCTGGCCTACAGCTGATGTAGGAGACATTAGCATCTGGCCTAGAGCTGATGTTGAAGAGATTGGTATCTGGCCTACAGCTGACGTTGAAGACATTGGCGTCTGGTTTAGAGCTGATGTTGAAGACATTGGCATCTGGCCTACAGCTGATGTTGGAGACATTGGCATCTGGCCTAGAGCTGATGTTGAAGACATTAGCATCTGGCCTACAGCGGATGTTGGAATCATTGGCATCTGGTCTACAGCTGATGTTGGAGACATTGGCATCTGGTCTACAGCTGATGTTGGAGACATTAGCATCTGGCCTAGAGCTGATGTTGAAGACTTCGGCATCTGGCCTGCAGCTGATGTTGGAGACATTGGCATCTGGCCTAGAGCTGATGTTGAAGACATTGGCATCTGGCCTAGAGCTGATGTTGGAGACATTGGCATCTAGCTTAGAGCTGATGTTGAAGAAATTAGCATCTGGCCTACAGCTGATGTTGAAGACATTGGCATCTGGCATAGAGCTGGTTTAGAGCTGATGTCGAAGACATTGGCATCTGGCCTACAGCTGATGTTAAAGACATTACCATTTGGTTTAAAGCTAATGTTGGAAACTTTAGCATTTAGTTTAAAGCTGATGAAGATACAATGCCCATCACGAGGGCAATAAACACCTACAACGACGGTCCTCGAAGTCGTGTGCTCGAATCCACCTGTCCTGAAATTTACATCCATAATGTAAGAGACCCTGTTATCTTGCTCGGGATGAAATCAATAAAATAAATAGAGTCGAGGCGGTGTTTACCGAGTGGTCGACCGGCGGCGAATGACTCGAGGCACGCGATGTATGGCCGCACAGAGTAAGCCCCAACTGAAAGCTCCAGAAATGGATTGTCACTGATGGCGTATGTAGGATCGTTTCGTGATGGGTGGAACACGAGGGTCTCCCTGTCGTTGGTCAAGCAGGAATAACGCCTCTGCAAAGATAAGGCTCGAAGGGCAGCCACACGAGGGTCAACGACAAGCCAGCTAAAACGCTCGCTATAAACCACTCGGCTTTAACTCGCGCTTTGTTCACCGGTCAATCCCGTTGATCCATCATCCACATTAATAAATCATATCTCCGAGATCGACAAGAGCTCGCGAGACTACGCGTGCAGATAAAGCCATGGAAAATGGAAGGACAAAAAGTATAAAAAGTTTGTCGCTTTTTTGACGCTCTTGTAAATAATGAGAAAAATGAGCGAGAAAAAAAAACAGCGCTTGGGTAAGTCATTATTCGTTTCGCTACAATGGACGTCACTTTTTTTGATGGATTAATTTTTTTTTTTTAACATAAATTAATAAATGCGAAATCCACGCAGAAGTGCAGTCGTTATGGATTTTTCAATGGGTTCGTTGTGTTCATTTGTTTACAATTCTATGAATAAGGACGAATTTGATAGACTTTTTTTTCAATTGGTTTTTTTTTATTAAGGCGGACAACCACTTTAGATGCATCAAAAAATCAATTTTTTTTTAAATTTTATAAATCGTTACCAAAATATCATAAGAATACACCTAGAAAATTGAAAACGATATTCGGATTCCTTCTAACGGTATCTACAGTATGATAAATGATAAAGACTCTCCGCTCGACTCCCAAGCGCGCTCAGGTATCCACGAGCGCTCAGTTAGGTAGTTTGCTTGGGTTTTTTTGGTTGTTTGAGTTTGGTTTGCGTTTTCATAAGCCAAATATGGGTTTGCATAACCCAAACAAACCCAAACTGGACCGTTTGGCGTTTAGCATCAAAACATCTCCATTCTGGGTACAAAATAATCGAGGTAACGGCATTTCTTGCTGCTATTGGGTGAAGTAAAAAGTTCTGAGCGTTTTCCGCTAGATGTCTTTAGTGAACCATATCTCACGATGTATACATCGCATCGGGTCATACTATACGGCGATTTAAAGGTGACATTACGCTTCAAAAAAAGTTCTTTGACAGTTTTGTGTTTGGTGAAACCAGTCGTGTGTTACAGCGTTCCAAATTGGAGGTAAAAAAAAAGAAAATTCGATACATTCTTCAGTACCACTACAACCAAGGTGAAAAGGCGGAGCAGGCGGCCAAAAAAATTTGTGCTGTTTATGGAGCCAATACAGTATCGAATGCAACAGCAAAGCGGTGGTTCCAACGATTCCGTTCTGGTAGTATGGACGTCGAAGATGAGGCACGCTCTGGTAGGCCAATCGTCGAAAATGTCGATAAAATCATGGAAATCGTCGAGTCGGACCGGCATGTGAGCACTTATTCCATTGCCCAGGAACTGAAGATTAGCCAGAAAACCGTTTGGAACCATTTGCATAAGGCTGGTCTCAAGAAGAAGCTCGATGTATGGGTGCCACACGAATTGACGCAAAAGAACCTTTTGGACCGAATTGATGCCTGCGATTCTTTGCTGAAACGTAACGAAATCGACCCATTTTTGAAGCGGATGGTGACTGGCGATGAAAAATGGGTCACATACGAGAACAACAGCCGAAAGAGATCGTGGTCCAATCGCGGTAAGCCGGCCCAAACGATCGCCAAGCCCGGATTAACGGCCAAGAAGGTTTTGCTGTGTGTTTGGTGGGATTGGAAGGGAATCATCCACTATGAGGTGCTCCCATCGGGCCAAACACTCAATTCGGACCTCTACTGTCAACAACTGACCAGATTGAAGCAGGCGATCGACCAGAAACGGCCAGAATTGGCCAATAGGAAGGGTGTTGTGTTCCATCAAGACAACGCCAGGCCGTACACATCTCTAACGACGCGCTTGAAGCTCCGAGAGCTCGGGTGGGAGGTTCTATCACACCCGCCGTATCGTCCAGACCTGGCACCAAGCGATTATCACCTTTTCAAGCATTTGCAAAAATTTTTTGATGGTACAAAACTGGCCTCAAGAGAGGCTTGTGAAAATGAGCTGGTCAAGTTTTTTACCAATAGGGACGAGGACTTCTTCAATCGCGGAATGTTGAAATAGCCTTCAAAATGGACAAAAGTTATCGAGGAAAACGGCGCATATTTAATCTAAATCGGATAATCTTAACTGCGTTAATTTCATCGTCGAAATAAAGCGAAAAAACGCTCAGAACTTTTTACTTCATCTAATATAATATTGTAATTAAAAACTTCGATTACGTCGATAGAAATGACAATATTTCTATGCACCCTGGTGGTGAATTTTTGCACCTACACGTTTTAGATTCATAAGCAACGGCAGTAGCGGGTATTTTTTTATTTATTTATTTTTGTTTAGTAATAGACGTAGATATTAACGTGATCGGCGAAGCGTCTCGCAAGCATCAGCTCCAGAAATTTTCGTAAGGTGAGTCGGGCATGAGTAACGTGAAGATAATAGAAAGAGAGCAGGACAGAGAGAAAGAGAGAGAGAGAGAGAGAGAGAGAGAGAGAGAGAGAGAGAGAGAGATCGAGAGAGAGAGAGAGAGAGAGAGAGAGAGAGAGAGAGAGAGAGAGAAGAAACTCGCTCTGTAATACACGGTTAACGAGGAGAGCAGCAACTACGCACCGGTTGGAGAATTCGCTTGACAATAAGAGCCGGAAGCGCACACAGTTGCGCTTCAGGGTTTTCGTTAAAACAAAAGCCGGGAGAATGCGGGCGGGAAACCTTTTCAGATCTATACGCTCGTACCGTATTCCTCGACTGTTTTACTTTTCCCGGAGCTAACATTTTGCGGATATCACCAAGGCTTTTATGAAGATTTGAAAAAAAAAAAAAAAAGAAAGAATAAAAAAGAACAACAATTTTAAAAAACGACTGCAACGTCTGTACGCGATTCTTAAAACAAAAAAAAAGAAAAACTACGAGACATTTCTGTCTCTTGAAGCGTAAAGTTTTCGCAATATACGTGCTGGGCGACTGGAAGTGTTTTTTCATTTAGAAAAAATGACGCTTTGGTGGTATTATCGAGGCCAATGAATTTGGAAGTTGAAGGATTCGAGCATTTTTATTTGTGAAACTTCAATGTACTGGGTCTATGCAATAATTCCGTAGAGAAAATCGACTAAATTTCAAATGCAAGATATTTACCAAAAAAAAATGTGATGCTAAGGGCAGATTACCATTTATGACGATGAAAAAAAACGTTTTTTTTTTAACATACCGTCGAACCTCAATATAACGAAAACCTCGCTATAATGAAGATTTGTCCATTCCCTTCCGATAGACACCCGAAACCTTCACACAACGAAGAAAAACCATCGATATAACGATTTTATTTTCAGGGCCCTTAAGGCCCTGAAAATAACGCCACTCTAGAGGCAAAAAAAAGGCATATTTTGTGATTTTTTTTCAGCGAAACCATAAAATGAATCGGAATTACAAAATATGGGTTTTGTTATACACGTAATTGACTGTACAAAATTATTTTTTCACAGCGATACACGTCAAAATGGCGACTGTGCAGCATTTTTCCGATGACGCCTTTATTTCCAGAATGTCAACGGCCGGAACAAGAGCTCCTATAATTTTTCAGTTATGATGAGACAGTAAAGTTTTTTCGATTATACTAGGTGGCCGGAACATTGACGTCCAAAAATAAAATTTAGGTCCCTCGTATCGTGGGGTATCCGAATCACCCCCATGTATGTTCCGCGACTTTTCATAGTTTTCGAGTTATGCATTTTTTTCTGAATTTTTGAGAATTTTCGACCTGACCAATTAAAAAAAAATCTAAAAAAAAAAGTAGAAGACTTTGTCGAAATTTTTTTTTTGCAACTGAATCTTCATGAGTAATACTTTTATGCATAAAATAATCAGCTTCGGAACTGTGATGAAAGTTATGAAAATGTTGGTCTAAAGTGAAAAATTTACGTTCGGTGAATTATGACTTAAATTTTCAACTTTAAATTAAAAATCTAAACAGGTGACTTCATGGTTCCTAATTAGGCCTCAAGAATGCGCCAGACTCTCAGCAGGCACGTCAGCAGGCAAGGTCATGGCCTCTGTATTTTGGGCGTGTCACCATTTCTAGGGGTGGTTTTCGATGTTTCCTTGCAGTTAGGGGTAGTTTTCCATTCGGACATTCTTGCTACAAATTTTTCATGTGTTTTCAAAAATATTTATGAACTGAACATCAATGAAAGTGCATTATTGGGTGTATCACAATTGCTAGGGGTGGTATTCGATATTTTATTACTGTTATGGGTGGTTTTTGGTCCGAATCTTTTTGCTACAAATTTTCGATCTTATCATAAAGGACACACTTGAGATCGCGACTCTGAAAAAAAAGTTGCCTGAAAGTTATACTCATTTCTCATTTTTTCGCAATTTTCGCAGTTTTTGACAGGTCGTGAAACTGAGGGGTATGCCGATTTTTTCATGATTAGATGCATCCTTTATCTTTAAAATGCGACGTAACGATGTCGATATGTTCATTTTTCTGGAAGTTACGATTTTTCAAAGTAGATGAGACGTATGTGGTTCCACCAGCCGTTAAGGCCGTCTTCTAGTCTAGAGGGCCAACATTTGGGGATTTTTCAACATGCGATTAAAAAAAAAAAACAAAAAATATTTCCGTATCTATCTTTTTACCACATATTTATTCATCCTTTGACATTGTATAAAAAAATTGGCGAACAAAAAAAATCCATAATTCTGGTAGATGCTGGCTGGTAAAGTGGGGGTGGAAAAAAAACGGCCTCTCCTGGTTGACATGATTCCAACCCTCCTGGTCATCTGAAAAAAAAAATAGATTCTTAATTAGTAAGGATGCCATTATAGCCCCTACCTCAGGCAAAAAAAAATCGCAAAATGGCGGCTGTTTAAAAAAAAGGTAATTTTTTACCGTTTTTTTCACGATTGTTGATTTTTTTTAAAATAATTAGTAACAAAATTTCGCGATAAATCTGGTAGGGGCGATAGAGGGGTGTATGGAGAAGGTCCACAAAAAATTTCAAGTAAATCGGTTCATTACAACTTGAGATATCATGTCAACCGTCTCGAAAAAAGTACTTTCGAGAAAAACGCGTTTAAAGATTCGAGTACAGTTTCAGGCAGTCTAAGTCATATAATGGTACATATACTTACATTTCGTTAATCGACGATTCCTGGCCCATAAAATACTCCTTCTTCTTCAAAATCGAAGTCTTTTGATGTTTTTTGATGTTGAGAAGTTCGAAGCTCAGAGCGGTGAATCCGCTGTTCATCACGTCTGAGAGCGAACGCGTGACTTTCAGGACCGATCGTAATCCCCTGGACGTCCGTTAATATTTGGAATTTCCAAATTTCCTTTGGAGGGTATATACAGGGTGTCCAATAGGAAGTTGCTAAAACTAAATAAGTGTCTCTTCCCTCCATGAATTCAATAGGGGTCCCTTTTTCTAAGGCGCATACCTGAGGCCCCGCAGTTTTATTCCAGCCGTGGTTGAAGCAAGTACGCGCGCGTCAAAATGAGTGAGCTCACCACGGAAGAAAAAGTATATCTTATTGAGTGCTTCTTCTCGAGGGGAAAAATTTATAATAATGCGTATAGAGGGTTTCGTACTAAGTTTGGAACTCATAGAGTTGCCAGCGAAAACACTCCGAAAAGGTAAGAATTTAATATTTATTCATCTTCATCTATCACACAACTTGTGTTTCAATTCAATTAAACTGCATTGAAGTAATTTTACGTTAATTTTTGTAGGATAATCGATAACTTCGTGGAGTATGGTACACTCCAGGACCGTAGACACGAGTTGCCGGGTCCATCTGTTACGGTGACTACACCAGAGAAGATCAACGAAGTTGAGAATTATTTCAAACAAAATCCAAATGATCCGATTCGGAAAGCTGCTCAAGCATTAAAAACAACCAAATCATCATTACACAACATTTTGAATTTTTTTTTAAAGTTTCATCCCTATAAAATAAGGACTCATCAATTGTTAACTGAACATGCCATGACGAAACGCATCGAATTTTGTAACACTATTACGGGAATGTTTGAAGCCGAAGAACTTAATGAGAAAATGATTATTTATTCCGATGAAGCACATTTTTGGATGAATGGGTACGTAAACAAGCAAAATTACCGGTTTTGGGGAACGGAAAATCCCAACATATCGCTAGCGAAGTCCCTTCATCCACAGCAAGTAACGGCATGGGCAGCGATTTCAGTAAAAGGAATTTATTTGCAATTCTTGGAATCTACGGTAACAGGAGAGAGTTACAAACAGCTTTTGGAAACGAAATTCTTCCCTTATGCAAAAAAGAGGCGACTGGTCAAAAATGTTTACTTCATGCAAGATGGAGCGACGCCGCACCGGACTCATGAGGTGTTTGAAGCTATTCATCGCGTATATGGGACTCGAGTAATCGGTCTGGGGTACCCTAAATTTCCTCAAGGCGGACTAGAATGGCCTCCGTACTCACCGGACCTGAACCCTTGTGATTTTTTCTTGTGGGGTTACATCAAAGATCATTGTTACGCTAAAAACCCCAGCACAGTAGAAGAACTGATCGCGGCCATCCAGGAAGTGGTTCGCGGCATTACGAACGATATGTTGGACACAGTTTTGCACAGTTTTCAAAAGAGAATTGATTTTTGTGCACAATCTAACGGTTCGCACTTCGAAAATATCTATCATTAATCACTGTACTTTTTCGTTATTTTTATAAGATGTAATAAATTTACATAAAAAATATTTGACTGGGTTTTATTTATGTGCGTTTAAAACTGCAGAGTTTCCTCTATTTAAAGCAATTTGGCTTTTCTGATTCTGTGCACGTGTTTTGAAATGACAGCCGATTAGTTTCAGCAACTTCCTATTGGACACCCTGTACCTGAAATACTAAACATTGAAAATATGCACAAAAAAATCGATTTTTTTCAAAATTCTAGACTAGAAGACGGCCTTAAAGGGTTGATATACTCTTTAGGGTCAAGTTGCCCACGGTTCGAGTAGGAAAGATGCTGTCGGAGCACTACCCTACTGCACCCTATTTTTTTTTTAATTAAATAACACGAAATTAACGCCGTTATAGTGCACCTTAAACGTCGTATCATTTTTCTTTTTTTCTTTCACAGAAAAAAATGTCTTCGATAGAACACTCTATCAGTAAGTCTTTATTAGTGGTATGAAGCAAAATACATGAACATGCCGAGCAGATGTAATCATTTAAAAATTATGGGGAAAATCTTACGTGCGGGGGAGTGTAGGTGCCGTCGACATCTTACCAAATCTCGCCAGGCGGGAGGGGGGAGCTAAATTAAAGAAACAACACCACACGTAATTAATGGACGTCCCGTAAGACCCACGTGGATTCGGCGGTACGACTGCAAACTCTTCCGTTTTTTCTCCTTCACTCTTTTTTGCTATTTTCTGTTTTTTACGTCGCCTTTTTCCATACGCAAATGTTTTTTTCCGCTTCCAAGTATATTATTTGATCTTGGGGCAGGGTTATCGTAGTGCGTGGGCAGTCGTCGCGTCGTGCATGCTCGCTGCAAAGTTGAGCATTGAAATAATACGTGACCGCGAGCGCGTACCGTGGAACTGCGCGAGGATAACAATGTATGTGTATATTTTGCGAGGGCGAGCAAACGTGAGAGGGTGAGCCGGTAAAAAAAAAGGGAGTAATTGTCCGAAGGATTGTTGTTTCTGGTGATTCTTATGTAAATCTTGACCAACATCCCCATCCCCTCTCTCTCTCTTTCTCTCTCGATCTCTCTCTCTCTCTCTCTCTCTCTCTCTCTCTCTCTCTCTCTCTCTCACACACACACCCTCGCACTTTTTCCCTGTAACTTCCAAGCCTCGTTTTGGCCTCTTCGGACTCTCGTTTGAGCCGGCATAGTGCATTAAGCTTGTACGAATATTTGCCCCGGGTAATTATTTCTTGGCCCGAGCCAGGCTGCATTTTCTCTCATGTTCACATTGCTCTCGCGTTATATTTCGCGCTGACACGAGTATTCCATATGGGGAATACTATATATAGATGCGGCGTCTCTCTCTCTCTCTCTCTCTCTCTCTCTCTCTCTCTCTCACTCTCTCTCTTTTTTGCGGTTCAAACTGTCGAAAAAATGGTCGAAAATTTGAACTTTTGGTAAAAAGTTCTGAGGGTTTTCCGCTAGATGTCTTTAGAGAGCCATATCTCACGATGTATACATTGCGTCGGGTCATACTATACGGAGATTTAAAGGTGGCATTACACTTCAAAAAAAGTTCTTTGAGAGTTTTGTGTTTGGTGAAGCCAGTTGTGTGTTACAGCGTTCCAAAATGGAGGTAAAAAAAGAGAAAATTCGATACATTCTTCAGTACCGCTACGACCAAGGTGAAAAAGCGGAGCAGGCGGCCAAAAAATGTTGTCCTGTTTATGGACCCAAAACACTATCGAATGCAACAGCAAAGCGGTGATTCCAACGATTCCGTTCTGGTAATATGGACGTCGAAGATGAGGCACGCTCTGGTAGGCCAATCGTCGAAAATGTCGATAAAATCATGGAAATCGTCGAGTCGGACCGACGTGTGAGCACTTATTCCATTGCTCAGGAACTGAAGATTAGCCAGAAAACCGTTTGGAACCATTTGCATAAGGTCTCAAGAAGAAGCTCGATGTATGGATGCCACACGAATTGACGCAAAAGAACCTTTTGGACCGAATTGATGTCTGCGATTCTTTGATGAAATGTAACGAAATCGAGCAATTTTTTAAGCGGATGGTGACTGGCGATGAAAAATGGGTCACATACGAGAATAACAGCTGAAAAAGATCGTGGTCCAATCGCGGTGAGCCGACCCAAACGATCGTCAAGCCCGGATTAACGGCCAAGAAGGTTTTGCCGTGTGTTTGGTGGGATTGGAAGGGAATCATCCACTATGAGCTGCTCCCATCGGGCCAAACACTCAATTCGGACTTCTACTGTCAACAACTGACCAGATTGAAGCAGGCGATCGACCAGAAGCGGCCAGAATTGGCCAATAGGAAGGGTGTTGTGTTCCATCAAGACAACGCCAGGCCGCACACATCTTTAACGACGCACCAGAAGCTCCGAGAGCTTTGATGGGAGGTTCTATCGCACCCGCCGTATAGTCCAGACCTGGCACCAAGCGATTATCACCTTTTCAAGCATTTGCAAAATTTTCTTGATGGTACAAAACTGGCCTCATCAGAGGCTTGTGAAAATGAGCTGGTCAAGTTTTTGACCAGTAGGGATGAGGACTCCTTCAATCACGGAATTATGAAATTGTCTTCAAAATGGACAAAAGCTATCGAACAAAACGGCGCATATTTGATCCAAATCGGATAATTCTAACTATGTTAATTTCATTGTCGAAATAAAGCAAAAAAACACTCAGAACTTTTTACTTCATCTGATATGTAAAAAGTGACCACAAGGAAATAATACGTTTAAGTGTGTTAAAACAACACACTTGGATTTGCAGTGTAGAAGTAGACACAGAGGTAGAGGTAGAGATAGAAGTAGAGATAAAGGTGGAGATAGAGGTAGAGATGGAAAATAAAAGAAATTCAATACAGAGAGAAAGAGAGACGGAACAAAAAATGTCCGGATAAAAAATCATATATTGGAAAGCCAAATCGGAGAATCTTCATAATTCTATGCCACATCCAGAGGCTTACATATGTATGTATGCATATTCGAGCGTATATATATATATATTTATCTGAACCATTAATGCATTCCCTGAGAGACCTCGATTTTTTCTTTTTTTTTATAACAATAAAGCTTTTCGTCGGTGAGCGGCTTATAAAGCTTTGCACGTTTAATTCTTGCTACCTATAGCTCGTAAGCTTTTTCCATTAGTCAATACCTGTATATATATATATATATATATGCCTATACTCGTTCGGTATTTATATATATTTTATATGGAAAAATATATGTACAGGTGGAAATACGTACACGTATATTCAAGTAGCACGAGTAACGGCGGATTAACTTCCGCGATATATGGTGGAAATATGTAAATTATCGAGAGGTAGACAGAACCTGCACACCAAATAGGGGTGAGTGGTGAATTATGTGTGTGTGTGTATATACCAGATCTGTAAATATGAAACCGGAATTTGCCCCTAGATGGCCCTAGCTGTCAATGTAGTTACCTTCAAGTCGCATCATCGGCGCTATTTGCTTTGTTGACATCTGACAAAGATTTTTAACTCACAACAATACAAGTTTCATACCCCAACATAGTTTTTTTTTTGTAGCGTTGAACATGTCGTATTTTGAGCCTGGAAATTACGATTTTGCGAACCTTGAACGACTTTGACCCCCTAATGTTTTTTTTATGCAGCTTGAGGTGCTCCACAAGATGGTTGAAAAAAAAATGTACCATTCCATTTTAAAAAGTGGAGGTCACCTTCACTGGGCCTCAGCGCCTCCACGGAAATAAAAAAATGTTGGTCGCATTTGATGGCCCCCTTCACACCGTACAACTTTTGTCTGAAACATTTTTTTTTTGTGACGTCGATAATTCCCGAGTTATTTCGGGTGGCAGAGATAAAAGAGACACCCTGTATATAAATATTCGAAGAATCAACTTGTGCACGCTCTCAGCGCTCTTTCGGTCCGGGTTTGCATTACGGAGCATCGATTCTGCCGATATTTTCCACGAGGGCATTTTAAAGCGCACGGTAAAAAACCGAACACTCGAAACGGATGATCCTCCTCGGTGGACAGCGAAAGCCGTTAAAGGGGGCATCGCGAATGCCGAGGGGCGCGCACCCGACGATATAAGTCCAGTGTCAAATACACGATGTACAGGTGCACTCTCGAAAAATTGTTGGAAAAAATACACACACACACCCACACACACGCACACCCACATACACACACACCCACACACACGCACACCCACATACACACACACCCACACACACACACACCCACAGACACACACACCCACACACACACCCACACACACACCCACACACACACCCGCACACACACACACCCACACTACTACGGAAACAAACGAGAACAAGGATAAAAGCAAAAAAAAAGAAGAGAAGAGTCTGGTAATTCTCGGATTTTAAGGTTCCCGGACGATGTCAGGCGGGAGGTGCAGTCACGGATTTAGAAAGTTGCCCCCGTGTATGGGGTTGGCTCTTTGTTTGTCATTACGTGTGTGTGTGTGTGTGTGTGTGTGTGTGTTAGCGCATTATGGTTCAGTAATGTGCTCGTAGGAGGGCACGGTATTTCATTTTATTGGAAAGGAAGAAAAGCTCCGGACATTCTAGGAAGAGGAGAGGAGGGGAGGAGATAATGTGCCACCGAGCTCCAGACTCGGAGAATACTTTCCGCGAAAAAGGCCTCTCCGAGTAGTTGAATAGCAAGGGGCGGGGGGGGGGGGCGGGAGGAGGAGGAGGATGGAAAACGGGAGAGAGCCATACGCGAAGAATCTACACCTGCTCGGACGAAACTCTTGTTCATTGTTCTTTACCCGTTTATTAACTATGTATACATATATAAGTATTTTCCCTCTATCTCCCTCTCGTTGCCCCCTTTTTCATCGTTAGCTGTATCAATATAGGGTGATTCATAACTATCAGGCTTTCCTCAATGAGGATACGGGCTGTGTAATTGCGAGCAAAATGCTTTTTTCAAAAATGTCGTACGACAAAAATTGGCCGAGATATTCCCATGCTGAGCCTGACGCTCTGCGCCAGGCTCAGCATTTTCGAGCTGATTTTTAGGATGAAATAAGTGCTAAACCGTTCGTATTTTCTTTCTGAAATTTTCTACACATGTTTATTGACCCTTTAAGAATATTTATGGATTATTTTAAAAATTATAATAATTTATTATCCTGTGCTTTTTCACGTTTGTTGACAAAGGTGCGCGAATAACGCCCTCAAATTGGCGATCACTGGATCGTCGTGGACGTTGTATGAATGTGAAATAAAAAAAACCAAACATATTCTTCATCCGTATGAGTGTTGTGATTTTTGGTAACAGATACAGCAAAAAAAAAAGATACAAAATGGCGGCAAGCTAAAGTTTTATTATCAATTTTTACTATTTTTCTGATCGTTAAATACGATTTATGTAAAAACAAGAAAAATGATTTCGCCTCAAATATGTCATGACTGTAATAACTAAATAATATAAAGACAAAAATACATTACAAGTGAATTTATCATTGTGGTTAATTATAAGGCCAGATTCCTCTTTTTTTTAACCTTATTTCAAGATTTTTTTAAAGTTTCAAGGAAAAAGATTTAAAAAAAAAAGAATAAAATTAATGAGATTCTTTAGATTGATAGCGAATGACTCGGCCAATTTTTGTTGCACGATACTTTGAAAAAAAAAAGCATTTTTCACTGTGCCAAAAAAAAAAAATATTTAATTTAAATTGGATATATTTAGGGTGGGTGCTCAGGATCTTTGCAGGGCCGAATGATCAAATTTTCGGTTACGTAAAATAAACAAATTTCAGCTAATAAATATGTGGAATGCATATAATTGACTGTTTAAAAATGTTATAAATCGTTTTTTGTTTGGGTTTGTTTGGGTTTGGGTTGACATCGCGAATACGCTATTAACCAAGTTGAAATGCGGCAAACGCGTAATTTAGTTGTCAGTAACTGGTAGCACCTGAGCTCAGATACGAACGCCACATAGTGAGCGCTCATCTGTCAAACTTCCTTCGCGAATGTAGCTTTTGTGTTCGACGAAAATGACTAGATGTAACGAGCCGGAATTTAAAAATTTAATTTTTTTTCAGCTCATGGCAGTCACTGGAATAAAACAGGCGATTTTTCGCCTCAAAATTGTTCAGTACTTATGATGAAAAAAAAAAAACTATGTCAGGTACCGAAAAAACGGCTCAATAAGTACTATTAGGTGTGTGAATTAATTTTTACATTTTTTTTCCATACTTGCGGTTTATTAAAAAATAGACAAAACCGTGTTTAATCCGGGTAATATCCCCTGTTGATTTTTACAACCTTCTGCCACCGATGTGGTAGCATACAGATATCATCACGATAGAAGCTGGCTGGTTTCGAGGCGATAAGGTCATCGACGAATTTCCTAATATCTTCGACTTCTCGGAAGTGACTCCCTCTTAAGCTGTGCGCCATTGACCGAAATAGGTGATAGTCGGATGGGGCCAAGTCCGGTGAATATGCCGGATGAGGAAGAACTTGCCAGCCCAGGTTTAAAATAGTTGTTTGGGTCGTACGAGCAACGTGAGGTCGAGCGTTATCATGCAGGAAAATGACTTTTCGCCTTCCGTGTCTTGTGAATGGCCTTTTTTGCTCAATTGCTTCGCTTAAACGATTTAATTGGTCACTATATCGTTCTGCAGTGATCGTCTGACCCGGTTCTAGAAGTTCATAATAAAGAACACCCTTTCTGTCCCACCAGATACACAAAAGCATTTTTTTGACGTTCATTTGCGGTTTGGGAGTTGATGTTGTTGGTTCTTCAGGCTCCACCCATGATTTTTTCCGCTTGGGATTCTCATAAAGGATCCATTTTTCATCCCCCGTCACGATTTTCCAGAGAAACTTCTTCCCTCCTTGTTTGCTAAGCAACCAAAGACACGTGTTCATCCGTTGTCCGAGATTATATTCGGTAAGTTCATGTGGGATCCATTTCCCGAGCTTCTGAATTTTTTCCATCGCGTGTAACCTCTTGGCAACGGTTGATCGATCAACTCCTAGTTGGGCTGCAAGTTCTTCTTGTGTCTGTGAAGAATTTTGGACCAGTAAAGTTTCCAAATCGTCGTCCGAGAATTTTTCAGGCTGTCCAGTACGCGCACGGTCACTGAGTTCGAAATCATTGTTTCTAAAACGTTTAAACCAATAATTGTATGTTTCGTATGACACAATACTCTTCCCGAACACAGAAAAAATTGACTCCCACGCTTTGTTGGCACTTTTTCCTTGTTGGAATTCGTAAAGGATGCAGTAGCGAATGTGCAGTTTATAGGTTGCCATTGTTCTAGCTACTTTATTTTAAGGATATGATGCTCGCCCAATACATTCATACAGCGTCTTGAACAGGGCTGTGTCAATAATTTAAAATCCTAAAAGGACGTTGAAATATTTCAACTTGAAAGAGGATTCCCAGCCTGCTAAAAAAATCTGTAAAAATTAATTCACACACCTAATAGATTATTGTGTGAAGCATAACTGTGCAAAACTTGATCCCGATCGGTCCAGTAAATGCGGAGATATTTCTGGTAGCGATTTTGAAAACACTGTTTCGAGTAAAACGCGTTTAAAAATTTGAGTACACTTTAAACTGAAATAACTGATTTATTTTAAACTTACATGAAATCGTCGATTCCTGGGCCATATGACGGATCTTCCTTAGATGTTGACGCTTCCATTAGATCTTTTTTTTTTTGCTGTGTCAACCTCATTCATAGTCAAACTCATAGTCAAACAGATGACAAAGGCCGCGTCTAGCTGCACCCCAACCGTTAGTCGTTGCTCACCCGGTCAGTTACAAAACGCTATAACTTCGTCATTACTGCGAATTTCCTTATGAAATTTTCAGGGTAAACTCTCAAAGGATAGTACTATCGAATGAGCATCTTTTTGAAAAATCGATCTTTTTTACCTACCCAGGTGTATGTAAGCCCTTAAAAAAATTAAATAGACGCATCTAGTTAATAACAAAACAAAAATAAAATTCTCTCAATGTATAAATCACCCTGTACATATAAAAACATATGTATGTGTGTGCATTTTTACCTCTTCCTTGTTCCTTTTCCTCTCAAACTACCTTAAACG
>CAWVQM010000487.1:0-22252 GCA_963932345.1 Ophion ventricosus | reverse complement strand
AATCTTTCCAGTCCGTTCCATGAAAGGGCCCGGTCAGGTTAATCAGAAGAGGCAAAACAAACCCAAACAAGCCTGGCCAGGGCCCGGCGCAAAAAAGGGAATGCCCGGTCTCATTTCTGTACGGGCGCCGCACTGAAATATGAACAATTTTAAATATATTTCTACTATACTAGTCTTCAAATAGCATTTATTTCATAATTTTTTTTTTTACACTCACAAATTATATCTCAATTAAATGAATGTTAGTATTCTTGTCATATTTATCTTCCAATTCTACTTTTTGCTGGATTTTACGCAACAACTGTCCAAAATAAAGCAAAAGCCAATGAACAAACTGAGCGCAGATTTCTCGGCTAGGCTTGTAGACTCCGAGTGCATGCACCAGGCGGGAACACGCGTAAAGAGAGTTAATACGCGATCGAATCGTTCTCTCCAACATTCGAGAAACTTTATAGTGCGCGCCAGGCTCCAACATTCACGCGGCTTTAACATCGCAGCGCGCGCGAGATAATATTATCTGATTCTCGAAAATGCTCCTTGCCGATAAATCAGGAATCATTGCCATGTAAAGGGCGTAAAGCTACCCGAGTAGAAATTTTGCTCGGGCTACAATAAAGGCCTTGATCAGGATTCTTGATCGTTTTTGAAACGCAATTCCTGACTTCGACCCGATCGGGGTAAAACATCAAGGCCTTATCATGGTACTGAGGCCTTATAAAGCTCAAAATTAGAATTTTTCGTTAATTATCGAAAATTACGTTTTTTTTTTTCGAATTTGAAAATTTCAAGGAACATCAGACAAGGTAACTTGGAAATATTGGATGAAGTAAAAAGTTCTGAGCGTTTTTTCGCTTTATTCCGACGATGAAATTGACATAGTTAGGATTATCCGATTTAGATCAAATATGCGCCGTTTTGGTCGATAACTTTTGTCCATTTTGAAGGCTATTTCAAAATTCCGCGATTGAAGAAGTCCTCGTCCCTATTGGTAAAAAACTTGACCAGCTCATTTTCACAAGCCTCTCTTGAGGTCAGTTTTGTACCATCAAGAAAATTTTGCAAATGCTTGAAAAGGTGACAATCGCTTGGTGCCAGGTCTGGACTATAAGGCGGGTGCGATAGAACCTCCCATCCAAGCTCTCGGAGCTTCTGGCGCGTCGTTAAAGATGTGTGCGGCCTGGCGTTGTCTTGATGGAACACAACACCCTTCCTATTGGCCAATTCTGGCCGCTTCTGGTCGATCGCCTGCTTCAATCTGGTCAGTTGTTGACAGTAGAGGTCCGAATTGAGTGTTTGGCCCGATGGGAGCAGCTCATAGTGGATGATTCCCTTCCAATCCCACCAAACACACAGCAAAACCTTCTTGGCCGTTAATCCGGGCTTGGCGATCGTTTGGGCCGGCTCACCACGATTGGACCACGATCTTTTTCGGCTGTTGTTCTCGTATGTGATCCATTTTTCATCGCCAGTCACCATACGCTTCAAAAATGGGTCGATTTCGTTACGTTTCAGCAATGAATCGCAGGCATCAATTCGGTCCAAAAGGTTCTTTTGCGTCAATTCGTGTGGCACCCATACATCGAACTTCTTCTTGAGACCAGCCTTATGCAAATGGTTCCAAACGGTTTTCTGGCTAATCTTCAGTTCCTGGGCAATGGAATAAGTGCTCACATGCCGGTCCGACTCGACGATTTCCATGATTTTATCGACATTTTCGACGATTGGCCTACCAGAGCGTGCCTCATCTTCGACGTCCATACTACCAGAACGGAATCGTTGGAACCACCGCTTTGCTGTTGCATTCGATACTGTATTGGCTCCATAAACAGCATAAATTTTTTTAGCCGCCTGCTCCGCCTTTTCACCTTGGTCGAAGTGGTACTGAAGAATGTATCGAATTTTCTCTTTTTTACCTCCATTTTGGAACGCTGTAACACATAACTGACTTCACCAAACACAAAACTGTCAAAGAACTTTTTTTGAAGCGTAATGTCACCTTCAAATCGTCGTATAGTATGACCCGATGCGATGTATGCATCGTGAGATATGGCTCACTAAAGACATCTAGCGGAAAACGCTCAGAACTTTTTACTTCACCCAATATATATATGAAAAATAACGATCAAGAGGCGATAGGCCCGTTTTACGTACTTAACTTTCATCGCCACATATGTGCGTGTGTAAGATAAAGAGAGAGGAGAGAGAGAGAGAGAGAGAGAGCGCAAGAGAGAGAGAGACAGAGAGAGAGAGAGAAAGAGAGCGAGAGAGAGACCAATACGCCTCGAAGGGACGATACTTTCGTGGTCTGCATATATGAATTCTCTTCGGAGGGGCGGTTATAGCTCGAGAGATCGAAATCATTGCCCCGGGGCACGCGTCTTTCTCGCTTACACCATCAACGCGACCACACAAGTATTTTATGCATTTATATGTGTGGGCGCTGGTCGCCTCGGATGCGCGTGTGGAATGGTGGGGTGCGTGGAACGATAGCATTGGCGAGTGTCATCTCGAATGTGCATGTGGAATGGTGGACTGCGCGAAACACTAGTGTGGGTGCGGCTCACCTTGGATGTACGTGTGGAATGGTGGGGTGCGTGGAACACTTCTACCACCCAAACTTGACGAAGATGCGCACGAAGCGGAGAGCGCGATAACATATATAGGTAAAACCAGAGCTGAGCCAGTCAGCTATACACTGCAAAAAAAAATGTAATTAAAATAGGATCTATTTTAATGAAATAAGTTTTTTCCTTGTCTCACAGCCTATTTGCTTCAAATATTAAGTGTATGACTTAATTTTTACACATTTTTCAGCAAATTTATTTATTATAAAAAAAAGAGAGAACAACGAACTTAATCTTGGAAATATTGTCCATCGTTTTCTATGAGCTTGCGCCATCTCTCAGGTAACATACGAATGCCGTCGCGAAAGAAACTTGCAGGCTTCGAGGCGATTGAGTCATCGACGAATTTACGCACATCGTCCAGCGTTTTGAACTGTTTATCCACTAAGGCGTGCTGCATTGACCGGAACAAATGGTAGTCGGATGGGGCCAAGTCTGGTGAATATGCCGCGTGCGAGAGAACTTCCCATCCCAAGTTCAAGAGGGTCTGCTGAGTCGCGCGAGCAACGTGAGGTCGAGCGTTGTCATGCAGCAGTATGACTTGCCTGCTTCCTTGCCCAGTAAATAGCCTTTTCTGATCAAGTTCTTCGCTCAGTTTGTTCAATTGTCGGATGTAGCGTTCCGCAGCCAGCGTCTGACCAGTTTCCACGAGTTCGTAATAAAGCACACCCTTCATGTCCCATCAGATACACAGGAGAACCTTCTTTAAGTGGATGTTCTGTTTCGGCGTCGATGTACTGAGTTGCCCGGGATCTACCCATGACTCTTTACGTTTGGGATTCTCGTAAGAAATATACTTTTCATCACCCGTCACAATTTTCCACGAGAAGTCCTTTTTTTGTTGCCGGACAAGCAGTGAAAGGCACGTGTTCATACATTGACCTAGGTTGTGTTCGATCAACACATGTGGGACCCACCTTCCAAGTTTCTGAATTTTTCTCATTTGGTGCAAACGCTTGGAAATAGCTGTTTGGGTGACTCCTAACTGAGCTGCAAGCTCTTGTTGAGTTTGCGTTGAGTCTTCATCAATTAGAGCTTGCAATTCCGCATCTTCAAACTTTCGAGGCTGTCCAGGGCACGACTGTTCACTAAGATCGAAATTACCACTTCTAAAACATTTGTACCAATAATTACACGTTTCATAAGACACAACGTCGGCACCAAGAACACTACAAATTGATTCCCGTGCTTTAGAAGCATTTTTTCCTTGTTGGAATTCGTATAAAATGCAGTGCCGGATGTGCTGTTTATCAGCTGCCATTGTAAACTCTGCTATTCTGAGAGGTTATGTAACTCAGGTAGACTTGTCGTTCGGTGTTCTGAAACCTTGCGTCCGATGCATTCAGAACCACAAAAGACCGCGAAAATATTTCTATTTTACATAATGGGTGAAGTAAAAAGTGCTGAGCGTTTTCCCCTAGATGTCTTTAGTGAGCCATTTCTCACGATGTATATATCGCATCGGGTCATACTATACGGCGATTTAAAGGTGACATTACGCTTAAAAAAAAAGTTCTTTGACAGTTTTTTGTTTTGGTGAAGCCAGTTGTGTGTTACAGCGTTCCAAAAGTGAGGTAAAAAAAGAGAAAATTCGATACATTCTTCAGTACCACTACGACCAAGGTGAAAAGGCGGAGCAGGCGGCCAAAAAAAATGTGTGCTGTTTATGGAGCCAATACCGTATCGAATGCAATAGCAAAGCGGTGGTTCCAACGATTCCGTTCTGGTAATATGGACGTCGAAGATGAGGCACGTTCTGGTAGGCCAATCGTCGAAAATGTCGATAAAATCATGGAAATCGTCGAGTCGGACCGGCATGTGAGCACTTATTCCATTGCCCAGGAACTGAAGATTAGCCAGAAAACCGTTTGGAACGATTTGCATAAGGCTGGTCTCAAGAAGAAGCTCGATGTATGGGTGCTACACGAATTGATGCAAAAGAACCTTTTGGACCGAATTGATGCCTGCGATTCTTTGCTGAAACGTAACGAAATCGAGCCATTTTTGAAGCGGATGGTGACTGGCGATGAAAAATGGGTCACATACGAGAACAACAGCCGAAAAAGATCGTGGTCCAATCACAGTGAGCCGGCCCAAACGATCGCCAAGCCCGGATTAACGGCCAAGAAGGTTTTGCTGTGTGTTTGGTGGGATTGGAAGGGAATCATCCACTATGAGCTGCTCCCATCGGGCCAAACACTCAATTCGGACCTCTACTGTCAACAACTGACCAGATTGAAGCAGGCGATCGACCAGAAGCGGCCAGAATTGGCCAATAGGAAGGGTGTTGTGTTCCATCAAGACAACGCCAGGCCGCACACATCTTTAACGACGCGCCAGAAGCTCCGAGAGCTTGGATGGGAGGTTCTATCGCACCCGCCGTATGGTTCAGACCTGGCACCAAGCGATTATCACCTTTTCAAGCATTTGCAAAATTTTCTTGATGGTACAAAACTGGCCTCAAGACAGGCTTGTGAAAAAGAGCTGGTCAAGTTACATCGCAGAAACGATTTTTCAGAAAAAAGTAAAAAAAAAATCATAGCTTTGAGATCGTTGAGAAACAGACCAATCTGTGTATAACCTTTTTGATTGAAAATGATGTTCGTTATCTACACCCACTTCGTTTGATCCGCGACTTTTGGACCACCCTGTATACAACGCAGCCAAACTTATACTACTACATAAATTCTGCTTCGCCGGTATTTCTTCCCGTACGTACGATGTCTCGAGTAGGCCCATAATAAGTGTGTATAGTTACGCATCGAATATGGAGCCCGCGGTTTAGGGTTGTGGATCGCCGAGGGGCGTGGGACGAATGGGAAGGTTTTGATGGGCGTAATCACACCGCCGCAAGAATACATCTGCATATGTACTTCCTCGGCTCGCCCTTTATCGGCGCATATGTCTCTCGAATTATACCACGACGGGTGGTGTGTAATTAGGTGGTGGCTATACGTACCTTATACCTGGTGTGTTCGCGTTTCATCGTTGTTCTTACGCTCTCGCTGGAATTGAGACGCGTACGATTGTCTCTCTTCGTATCCGGATACAAACGGGAAGGGACAAAAGTGATGAGTGAAAAGATATGACGTGGGAATGAAGTTTTTGGTGGGTCTGTAGGATCGTTGGGTTAAACAGGTGGGTGATACATTTTTTCATATTGTTATCATTATTATTAGTGAAATTCACAATTAAAAGTATATAAGATTGTTAAGTTATGAAAAAATTGATTAGCAATGTATAAAATGTGTTCATGAAGTAAAAAGTTCTGAGCGTTTTTTCGCTTTATTTCGCGAATGAAATTAACAGAGTTATGATTATTCGATTTAGATCAAATATGTGCCGTTTTGTTCGATAACTTTTGTCCATTTTGAAGACAATTTCATAATTCCGCGATTGAAGAAGTCCTCGTCCCTATTGGTAAAAAAACTTGACCAGCTCATTTCCACAAGCCTCTCTTGAGGCCAGTTTTGTACCATCAAGAAAATGTTGCAAATGCTTGAAAAGGTGATAATCGCTTCGTGCCAGATCTGGACTATACGATGGGTGTGATAGAACCTCCCATCCAAGCTACTCGGAGCTTCTGGCGCGTCGTTAAAGACGTGTGCGGCCTGGCGTTGTCTCGATGGAACACAACACCCTTCCTATTGGCCAATTCTGGCCGCTTCTGGTCGATCGTCTGCTTCAATCTGGTCAGTTGTTGACAGTAGAGGTCCGAATTGAGTGTTTGGCCCGATGGGAGCAGCTCATAGTGGATGATTCCCTTCCAATTCCACCAAACACACAGCAAAACCTTCTTGGCCGTTAATCCGGGCTTGGCGATCGTTTGGGCCCGCTCACCGTGATTGGACCACCTACTTTTTCGTCTGTTGTTCTCGTATGTGACCCATTTTTCATCGCCAGTCACCATCCGCTTCAAAAATGGGTCGATTTCGTTACGCTTCAGCATAGAATCGCACCGGTAGATGGGTACCACATGAGTTGAACGACAGGCAAACGGAAAAGCGCAAAAAACACATGTGACATTTTGCTCGCCCGGTACAAAAGGAAGTCGTTTTTGCATCGTATAGTTACGGGGGTGATGAAAAGTGGATTTATTTTGAGAATCCCAAGCGCAAAAAGTCATTGGTAGACCCAGGCGCACCATCCACATCAACCGCAAGACCGAATCGCTTTGGCAGAAAGACGACGCTCTGTGTTTGGTGGGACCAGAGGGGCGCGGTCTATTATGAGCTGTTAAAACCTAGGGAAACGGTTAGTACTAAACGTTACCAACAATAATTGACCGATTTGAACAGTTCGCTGCTTAAAAAAAGGCCAGAATACCAAAAAGAGGCAACACAAAGTCATTTTTCTTCATGACAATACTCCATCACATACGGCAAAACCGGTTCGCGACACGTTGGAAGCACTCAGCTGGGAAGTTCTACCCCATGCGTCTTACTCACCAGACTTGGCTCCTTCCTATTACCACTTGTTTTCATCGATGCGTCACGCACTTGCTGAGCAGCTCTTTGGTTCGTACGAAGATGTGAAAAAATGGCTCGACGAATGGTTCGCAGCAAAAGGGGAAGATTTTAACTGGCGTGGTATTCACAAATTGCCCGAAAGATGGGAAAAATGTATAACAAGCGACGGAGCATACTTTGAATAAAGCACTTTTTATCATTCTTCCGAATTTAACGTGTTTTTTTTTTTCCGAAAAAAAAATCCACATTTCATACTTGTACACCTGGTATATATTAGGATATTGAATAAGTTCTTGCTGTTTTTTCGTGAAAGATAATGCGTTATTTTTTAAAATTGCATAAAACACATAAATAAATTGTAATAAATAAATGCATGCATAAATAAATTACACAAAACACGTATATACACCCATAAATAAGTTATATAAAAACAAAAAAGATTTCTGCAATCTACAATAACCTCAATACCGCCCAGTTCATTTGCATAGACAAAAAAAAAACTTTAAAATTCCCGCTTCGTCTCGCATCTTGCAAAAATGTATTTCCGAATCTACCTCCTGTATAGTTTTGATTTGGCGACGATAGCTCGATCGATATATTCGAGTAGTACCGATCGAGTATGAATGATCGACGGTAACGGGGGATGCTGGCAAAAGCCTCGTATACCCGGCGTGCACGCACGACGAGATCCATACCAAGCGACGGTGTACGCGAAGGTAAGAGGAGTGGATATTCCCGCGAGCATAAACCGAGACAATGGCCGCCCGGAGCGATTTCTGAAAGTACAACCGGAACTGGCTGGGCCGCGGAGCCATTAGGAGAGGAGAGCACCGCGGCGGTGGAGGAGGAGATGGAGGAGCGAGTTAGGGAGAGGAAGGACCGCCAGGATATTCGGTCTCTCACCAAATGTGTACACATATTCAGCAACCATCCCCCCCCCCCCCTCCGCCGCACCTCTTGCGACGTTGCCCAGAAGGGACACTCTTAGACCCTACACTCTCCCCTTTACATTGTCCTCGTTCGTACAGGCATGTAACTAACTCCTCGCGAAATTGCGAGGAATTTATCGGTACGTAATGGGTACGTGTAGTCGGGTAGGGTCGTAAATTTTATCTAGGGGAATCGATGCCTCGTTGGGGGAAAATATCATGCGTGCGATATTCTCAAGTTATTATTATTTTGGTATTATGGTTAGCGCTGACGAATGCTGTTATTTCGGTATTCGCTCTGAGATGGATTTGATATTCTTTCTTTTTTTTTTTATTACGGTTGTTTCGATGCTGAGGGTAGTTAATGCTTTTTTAGTTCGCTACGTCATTATAAATATTTTTCATCAATCACTCAAATAATAAATCAATTGATTAATCGTTCAATTAATGGATCAATCATTCTATGAGTCAATCAATTAATCAATCGATCAATCCATTAATCAAACAATCGGTTAATTAATCAATCTATCAATCAATCAATCAATCAATCAATCAACCAATCAATCAATCAATCAATCAATCAATCAATCAATCAATCAATCAATCAATCAATCAATCAATCAATCAATCAATCAATCAATCAATCAATCAATCAATCAATCAATCGATCGATCAATAAATCAATGAATCATTCAAACCATCCATCAATCAATCAATTAATCAACTAGTCCATTAACTAATCAATTAATCCATCGAACGATTAATAAATTAGTTGATTAACTCATCAATTAATCGATCGAACGATTAATCAATCATTCGATTAACTAATCAATTAATGGATCGAAAGATTAATCAATGAGTAATTTAATCAATCAATCTGTTAATTAATCAATCAATCAATCAATTGATCAATCAATCAATCTGTTAATTAATCAATCAATCAATCAATCAATCAGTCAATCAAGAAATTAATCGATTAGTCGATTAACTAATCAATTGATCGATCGATTAATCAATGAGGAACTTAAGCAATCAATCTGTTAATTAAACAATCAATCTATCAATCAATTGATCAATCAATCAATCAGTCAATTAATAAATTAATCGATTGGTCGATTAACTAATCAATTGATCGATCGATTAATCAATGAGTAACTTAAGCAATCAATCTGTTAATTAATCAATAAATCAATCAATCAATTGATCAATCAAGCCATGCATCGATCAATCAATTAATAAATTAATCAATTAGTCGATTAACTAATCAATTGATCGATCGATTAATCAATGAGTAAATTAATCAATCAATCTGTTAATTAATCAATCGATCAATCAATTAGTTAATCGACCAATTAACTAATCAATCAATCAAGCATTCAATAGATCAATTAATCAATTAGTCACTTGATTAATCAATCAATTAATCGCTCGATTAATCAATGACTTACTATGAATTAATTAATCATTCAACCTATCAATCAATCACTCAATTAATCAATCAATCGATCAATTAATTAATCAATCAATCATTCAACAAATGAATTAATCAATCAATTCATCAATTTGTCGATGAATTAATCAATGAGTTCCTAATCATTCAACCTATCAAGCAATCAATCAATTCATAAATTAGTCGATAAATTAATCAATCAATTAAACAATCGATCGCTTAATCAATGAATAACATAATTAATCAATCGCTTAATCAATGAATAACTTAATCAATCAATCGATTTATAAATTAATCAATCAATCAATTGTCATGGTGTGTGGATAACTTGTCATTATTCTTTAAATTACGATATTCTAGCCATAGCATTTTGACGGGATAATATTGTTTTTGTTTTCTTCCACGACTTTTATCTTCTCGCTATAAATTTTTCTATCGCCTAGAATAAATCAAATTCGATGACGATCTTCAAATATATAATTCGCCGAATTTTCTCGAAGGCTTTTGCGCCTCTAATTCATCCTTGCCGTTTCATCGACCTTGCCACTCGTCGGATCGAAGATAAATGGCATACTCCGTCTATTTTACTTCATTTCTTGTCTTTTCTTTTGCCCCAATCTCTCTTCGTTGCACAATTCCTCATTTATTCGATGAATTATAGATGGCCCGGCAGGTATTTGGTTGGTGCACGCGACTGCGTCCTCACGGGGCAAATAAGCATCAAACATTGAATCCCTCAAAATGCACTCTGTTCCACGTACGCAAGGGCCGCCGATGTCCTGTATACGCTGCGGGCTTGTGGTTGCCGCGTACGTGTAGCCGCGAATCGTCGAAAATTACCGTGACTTCGAGCAATGCTCGTGAGTCGTTACTCGTGTGCGGTGGTGTTTGCGTGTACGTTGACGGGGTGGCGAAGAGGGGAGGAGCGAGAGAGAGAGAGAGAGAGAGAGAGAGAGAGAGAGAGAGAGAGAGAGAGAGAGAGAGAGAGAGAGAGAGAGAGAGAGAGAGAGAGAGAGAGAGAGAGAGAGAGAGAGAGAGAGAGAGAGAGAGAGAGAGAGAGAGAGAGAGAGAGAGAGAGAGAGAGAGAGAGAGAGAGAGAGAGAGAGAGAGAGAGAGAGAGAGAGAGAGAGAGAGCGAGGGGAAAGAGAAAGAGGGGAGGGGGGAAGAACGATACAAGTTGGACCGGGACCTCGAGAAAAGAGAGAAGACCGAGAGAGCGAGAATTTCGGATGACCCGAGGGCAAGGGCGGTTTCTTCGTGAGGATATATAGAGGGCGGGTGAGAATCGTGAAGTTGGTTATACTCCGAAGTGCATCGGCAATCCAACGTCTGCTGCTTCGACATTGTTATGCTATATATATATATTAGGTGTAGTAAAAAGAAATCCATTATTTTTGCAATAGATGGCTTTAGTAATCTGTATCTCGCGTTGTATAAGTGCGATCGGATTACGCTAGATGGCGTTAGAAAGATAAGATTTCGTACTAAAATAAACATCTCAGACAGTTTTGTGATTGCTTGACACAATATTTTTTGAGCGCGCGTCAAAGATGGCCACCAGCAAAGTGAAAATACGCCATATTTTACAGTTTTTCTTCGATAAAGGCGAAAACGCAAGCCAGGCGGCTGAAAATGTGAATATTGTTTATGGTCCTGATACTGTAACAGCCAATCACGCGCAATTTTGGTTTCGTCGATTCCGTTCCGGTAATTTTCATGTCAAAGATGCACCACGCTCTGGAAGGCCAATTGTCGAAAATGTCGATAAAATAATGGAAATCGTCGAGGCCGACCGTCATGTAAGCACTGTTTCGATTACCCAGGAGCTAAACATTGCACAAAAAACCGTTTGGAACCACTTGAATAAGGCTGGATGCAAAAAAAAGCTCGATGTATGGGTGCCGCACGAGTTGACGCAAAAAAAAAACCTCATGGGCCGAATTTCCATCTGCGAATCGCTGCTGAATCGCAACAAAATCGACCCATTTCTGAAGCGGATGGTGACCGGTGATGAAAAGTGGGTCACTTGCGACAACGTCAAGCGAAAACGGTCGTGGTCGAATCGCGGTGAGCCGGCGCAAACGGTGGCCAAGCCAGGATTGACGGTCAGGAAGATTTTACTGTGTGTTTGGTGGGATTGGCAGGGAATCATCTACTATGAGCTGCTCCCCTACGGCCAAACTCTTAATTCGGACCTGTACTGTCAACAATTGGACCGTCCGAAGGAAGCAATCACCCAGAAGCGGCCAGCTTTGGCCAATAGGAGAGGAATTGTGTTCCATCGGGACAACGCCAGGCCACACACATCGATAGTGACTCGCCAGAAGCTCCGGGAGCTTGGTTGGGAGGTTCTTATGCATCCACCTTATAGTCCGGATCTGGCACCAAGTGATTACCACCTGTTCCTGTCTATGGCGAAAGATTTTGCTGGTGAAAAATTCGCCTCAAGAGAAGCTTGTGAAAATCGACTGTCCCAGTTTTTTGCCAATAGGGACAAGGGTTTCTATGAGAAAGGCATAATAAAATTACCCTCAAAGTGGCAACAAGTTATCGATCAAAATGGTGCATATTAGACCTAAATCGGATCATTCTAACTATGCTAAATAAAGCCTTCAATTTCATGCAGAAATAATGGATTTCTTTTTACTACACCTTATAATATACAACCGGCGAAAAGTTTCCGGACAAAAATTCAAAAACATTCCGTAACGATTTTTTATGCCATTTCGCTGATAGTTGAGATAAATGAATTTCATAAACGGCATTACGAAGGGGAGAAATTCACCTTCATTCCGATTTTTTTTTTTGAAAATTTTTTACAATTTTTTTTACCGCTACACCCTTTTTCGAAAACGACAATTTTTGGCCTTTAGTCATTCTTTTTCTGATGGACCCCGTTTACGGATAAAATTTTTTTCAGGCATTTCTTTGACCGGAATCATAAAGGGGGAAGCTCAAGCTTCAATTTTGTTGTTTTTTTCAAAGCTTCGATTTTTTTCGAAATTTTTTTTCACCTACTTTGCGTAAAATCAGATGATATAATTATCGTAACTCAAGAAAAAATGTCGAACAAAAATCTGAAATAATTCTATTGCGTTAAAAATAGAAAAATAAAGAAAATATATCTCTTGAAATGTTATCACCAACCCCTTAGTTCTCGAGTGACGGTGATTAAATCATCTGATTTTTTGCCGAAAATAAGTGAAAAAAAAGATTTCGAAAACAAATCTGAAAATATTCTTGCGATCTCAACGAAAATCGATTCAACTTGTAACTATCTTGAGATTTCTCTTGAATCCTTGTCGTTTTCGCGTTACACGTTATTTTGCAAATTGTCTCTTTTTTTTAATCCAAATATCTTTAGAAAAAAAATCGTACGAAGCTTTAAAAAAAATCAAAATTGAATGCTTGAGCTTCTCCCTTTGTGATTCCGGTCAAAGAAATGCATAAAATTTTTTTTTTCTCTAAACCGGGTTCACCAGAAAAGGACCAAAAAAAGGCAAAAAATGGTCGTATTCGAAAAGGGTACTAGTCGTAAAAGAAATAGTAAACAATTTTCAAAAAAATGGAATGAAGGTGAATTAAAATTCCCCTTCAAAATGCCGTTTATTAAATTCATTTATGTCAAATATCAGGGAAATGCCATAAATGTGTGTGTGTAAATATATATATATATATATATATATATGCATATACACGTGCATGTGGGTATATTGGCCCTTCGGACCTACCATCCTATACTATGGAAGACAACACGATATGTTTTCGCAATCCTAGCAAGAAGAAGAGAGAAAGAGCGAGCGAGTGGGAAGGGCATCGGCAAGGGGGGTAAAGGGTTATCCTGCGGAGTAAGTAATAAGCACCTGCCCATCTTGAAAGCAGGGCACTTGATTCATTTCATGGTAAGTACAGAGGGCACTGCGCCGTTGCCTCCAGCTCAAAATCGAGCTCGCAGACTTTCCATGTCTCTCTCTCTCTCTCTCTCTCTCTCTCTCTCTCTCTCTCTCTCTCTCTCTCTCTCTCTCTCTCTCTCTCACACACACACACACACACACACACACACACACACACACACACACACACACACATACACACACACACACACACACACACACACACTCTCTCTCTCTCTCTCTGGCTCCCTTTTTCTCTCTCTCCGTCTCTATTGCTCAATATAGGCCTCTTTTCGTGATCCATCCTGGAAAGAAAATGCCCGCAGCAGAATGTTTTTTTTTCTTCTTTTTCAAATTGTTCGACAAATACGAAAAATGTAATTTTAATTCACCTATCCTTCATTAAATTTGTCCCAATACCGATCGTTTCGAATCGAAATCCTCATTCGTTTTTTTTTTGTTTTTTTTTTCTTTCTTCTGTTTATTCGATAAATACGAATAATTTCGTATTAACTCTGGTATCATTTATTAAATTTCGCACCAAAACCAATAGTTTCGCATCAAAGTCGTCATTAACTTTTTTTTTCGTTTATGTATTCGATAAATACGAATAATTTCATATCAATTTCTGTACCCTTTATTAAGCTTTTAACCAATACTGATCGTTTCGAATAACAATCATCATTATTTTTTTGTTGTTTTTTCTTTCAATCCATTTATTCGATTGAAACAAATAATTTCATATAAATTCCTGTACTGTTTATTAAATTTCCAACCAACATCGATCGTTTCGAATGAAAATGATCATTATTTTGTTTGTTTTCTTTTTTCTTCTATTTATTCGATAATCCACTATAGATTATCACCTTTTCAAGCATTTGCAAAATTTTCATGATGGTACAAAACCGGCCTCAAGACAGGCTTGTGAAAATGAGCTGGTCAAGTTTTTTACCAATAAGGACGAGGATTTCTTCAATCGCCGAATTATGAAATTGCCTTCAAAATGGACAAAAGTTGTCGAACAAAACGGCGCATATTTGATCTAAATCGGATAATCCTAACTATGTTAATTTCATCGTCGAAATAAAGCGAAAAAACGCTCAGAACTTTTTGCTTCATCATTAGTAAGGATAAATTAAGAAATTTTCTAAAATTACCCCTTTACCGGTGATCCGAGACATCTTATGTCCAACATAAAATAATAGACAAACAAAAAATACCCATTTTAACGTCCCTTGATTGAAGAAATTCGAATATTCGCTCACGTACATTTTTTCCTTCTGTTCCGAAATCCTCGTAGAACAAGCATTCTTGTAAAATCGAATAAAATGTCACTCATTTTTTTCTTTTTTATTGTCTATTTATACGAGTATTTTGTACGTGCCCGACGTAACGAATTAAAGCGTCGTGCAAACACGGCAATAATCTCACGTACCAAAGACGACGGGATGGTCCAACAAACTCGGCAAATAATTGATGTCTAGGAGAGATGTCTCTCCTCCACCTCGATAAGTTCGACGATGGTACGTGACAAATTATGCTCCTCGAACAGACACGCAACGCATATGTATACAGGGTGGACCATTTAACGTGACCACCCCAAATATCTCCGTTGCTTTTGGAGTAACGAAAAAAATGTCAGGAGGTAATTTGATTGATTTCGAAGGGCTGATACAGTGGTGAAAAATTCATTTTTCTCAACGTCATAGTTTTTGCGTTCTCAAAGTCATCAATGGTTTTTCAAATAGGAACATGTGTTTTTTTTTTATTAAGACGTTGTAACTGATATACAGACGAATCCAACGACTTATGATATCATGACCTTCAAGTGATTTTTCACCAAAATACACGTGTAAAAATGGAAAATCGTGATGGTATTGACAATAAGAATATCCGAATAATGTAATTGAATTTTTTGTGGAGGAAATTTATTGTGACAAATGTTCGAAGTGATGGCCATTAATCTCGAAACATTTTTGAAGACGTCGGATGAATGATTCTCTTCCGACATTTTTTTCGTCACTCTCTAAAGGCAACGGAGATATTTGGGGTGGTCACGTTAAATGGTCCACCTTTCGTATACAGAGTGATCATTAGTACAAGTATGAAATGCGGATTTCAGACAACAGATGGTGCACCAATGCAGTTTGCGCTATAAAGATTTGACACTGCGCCATTTTGTTGTGTCATCAACAAGTGTCGGACGCGCACGAGTGATAAATTGGAAAAGTGTGTGCATAGTGTTGTCTTGTTGTGTTCAATGTGTCGAAATTTATACCGAACAAAGAGCATTCGCGGACAGCATTAATTTTTTGTTTTCATTTGAAGAAAACTGCTGCTGAATCATACCGATTACTTCGAGAAGCTTATGGTGAACATGTTCCATCGCAAGATACGTGTGAACGATGCTTTCGGCGTTTCAAAAGTGGTCACTTCGATGTTGCAGACAAGGAACATGGAAAAGCGCCAAAAAAAAATACGAAGATGTGGAATTGCAAGCATTGTTGGACGAAAATGATTCGCAAACACAAAAACAACTCGCCGAGCAATTGGGTGTTAGTCAACAAGCTGTTTCCAATCGGCTACGAGAGATGGGAAAGATTCAGAAGACCGGTAGATGGCTACCACATGAGTTGAACGACAGGCAAATGGAAAAGCGCAAAAACACATGTGACATTTTGCTCGCTCGGTACCAAAAGGAAGTCGTTTTTGCATCGTATAGTTACAGGGGGATGAAAAGTGGATTTATTTTGAGAATCCCAAGGGCAAAAAATCATGGGTAGACCCAGGCGCACCATCCACATCGACCGCAAGACCGAATCGCTTTGGCAGAAAAACGATGCTCTGTGTTTGGTGGGACCAGAGGGGCGTGGTGCTATTATGAGCTGTTAAAACCTGGGGAAACGGTTAATACTAAACGTTACCAACGACAATTGACCGATTTGAAGCGTTCGCTGCTTGAAAAAAGGCCAGAATACCGAAAGAGGCAACACAAAGTCATTTTTCTTCATGACAATGCTCCATCACATACGGCAAAACCGGTTCGCGACACGTTGGAAGCACTCAGCTGGGAAGTTCTACCCCATGCGGCTTACTCACCAGACTTGGCCAAACAAACCCAAACAAACCCAAACAAACTCACCAGACTTGGCTCCTTCCGATTACCACTTGTTTGCATCGATGGGTCACGCACTTGCTGGGCAGCGCCTTTGGTTCGTACGAAGATGTGAAAAAATGGCTCGATCAATGGTTCGCAGCAAAAGGAGAAGATTTTTACTGGCTTGTTATTCACAAATTGCCCGAAAGATGGGAAAAATGTATAACAAGCGATGGAGCATACTTTGAATAAAGCACTTTTTATCATTCTTCCAAATTTAACGTGTTTTTTTTTAGAAAAAATTCTGCATTTCATACTTGTACACCTGGTATAAGGTGGCCTTGTATTTTTCAAGGGTCTTGCGCGGATATTTTCCGACTGAGAAAAACATGACTTTTAATGGTTTTTCAAGTCATCTTCGAAAAAAGAAATATAGCGTATTTTTTCGATTAATCGTATTCGCTATAAAATACAGAAAAATATTGAAAAGAAGAAAAACAGTCGCGTCCCTCATCCAATGGCGGTAATTCGATGAGGCTTGCAATTCTCGACTTTTCCGCGCGCACGAGTGTACCGGGCATTTTTATAATCGCGTTTATCGCTGCTGTTCGGCGAATGGAACAAAAAGAAAATGAGAAGATGAACGAGAATGCATCTTCCGAGCTATATACGTGAGAAATCCGATGGGCCACGCGATGCAGCGAGATTGATTTTATTTCGCGGTGGCAAAGTCCGAAGGAAAACGCGGGCAGAAAATCGAGTGGCATCGCGTACGCTTAACGAGCTTATCATTTTCCCCGGGAAAAGCTGAGGAAACGAAAAGCTTCGGTTAACAATAAGGTTTGACTGGTCAGCGGCGGAACGTCGAAGGGGGGCGGGGAGGAGATGAGTCGCGCACGAATGATGCGGAGAAAGGAACGAGTGGAAAACGATGTGGATGGTCAGACACGCGCGGACGAAAGTTGACGGGGGAGAAACGTTTGGCACGCGAAATATCCGAAGTTTTGACGTCGAGTAGGGCCCGAGAGAGCTCGTGATGCGAAACGTCACATCTTTTATACAAACGCATATATATATATATATAGTATACATTTGTGCATCTGTATACCGGGTATGTCGCAAGAAAGTAGTCACTCAAAAACGCCTGTAAATATTGATTTTTGACTGAAAAGTCACAGTCAAATTTTGAGGATTCTTCAAGGTCTTCGTTTTGATCTGCTCAGTTTTTTTTCTTCTTTTTAGCCCTTTGACATATACATTTTTTTTTTTTAATCTACTTCGAACTTTCTAGGCGTGAGTTTTTGGGGTCGCTGATTACGAATCTTAACTCAAAATTTAGGAATTCAACATTTTGGATTTAAGATGGCGGACGAAAATGTAAAAAAATTACTTGATTTTAATGAAACTCGGTATTCGTGGGTTTTTGGGGTCACTGATTACAAATTTGAAGTTGAAACTTCAAAATTCAAAATTTTGAATCCAAGATGGCGGACGAAAATGCAAAAAATTACTTGATTTCAATGAAACTCGGTATTCTTGGGTTTTTGGGGTCGCTGATTACGAATCTGAACTCAAAATTTAGGAATTCAAAATGGCGGATACAATATGACGGACGACAATGCAGAAAATAACCTGATATTAATGAAACTTAGTATTCTTAGGTTTTTGGGGTCACTGATTACAAATTTGAAATCGAAACTTCAAAATTCAAAATTTTCAATCCAAGATGGCGGACGAAAATGCAAAAAATTACTTGATTTCAATGAAACTCGGTATTCTTGGGTTTTTGGGGTCGCTGATTACGAATCTGAACTCAAAATTTAGGAATTCAAAATGGCGGATACAATATGACGGACGACAATGCAGAAAATAACCTGATATTAATGAAACTTGGTATTCTTAGGTTTTTGGGGTCACTGATTACAAATTTGAAATCGAAACTTCAAAATTCAAAATTTTGAATCCAAAATGGCGGACGAAAATGCAAAAAATTACTTGATTTCAATGAAACTCAGTATTCTTGGGTTTTTGGGGTCGTTGGTTACGAATCTGAACTCAAAATTCGTAAATTAAAAATGGCGAATTTAATATGGCTGACAAAAATATTTTTAAAAAACTATAAGATATAATAAAAACACGAAAAACGAAAAAAAAAATGATATTAGTTGCCGGCTACGTCCCCGTCGTTAATACCGGCTAGTGCTAAAATTAAAAAAACCAATTCAAACACACGTAAGTATTTTATTTTTACATCTATTGAGGTCCGTCATCTTGCATTTTGAAAATAACAAAACTTTTACTTTAGAATCGAATGCAAAATCTCTTATAGCGAAAGTTTTCATTTTAATCTAGTACAGTAAATTATTGTATCTTTATTTTTTTTTTTTTCAAAAAGAAAAACCACCTTACGAAAGATTTGGAAAAAATTCTGTAAAAGTGTTTGGTAAAGATTAAGCTTTTGGAAAAATGCCATATCGATTTTCATAGTGAATTAAAGGAAAATGAAATATTCTTCAATTTTTTAGAAGAAAAAGTACGAAATTTGTTAGATTATTTACACGTGGTATTTATGCAATAAACAGATAATGACTGTTCATAATTTTTTTTACATGTTGATGAATATCCCATAGACCACGTAGATCCAAAAAAAAACCCGTAATTTTGCTGCTGAAATAATTTTAAAAAAAAACTTATAATAATAGTACACAAGTACAAAGATAAAATAATCCATAATTAAAAAATTGAAATAATTAATAAATAATTTTTTAAAAAACTACATATAAAAAGGTGGGCCAACGTATGTGACGAAATGGCTCGAAGGGTTAAGTCGAGGCCCTTTAAACCGATTTTAAATTCAATTCCACCTTTTTTTTTAAATAGATTTTTTTAAATAGGCCTATTTTGAAAAATCCTCTCACTTCTTTTTCCAAAAAATGAATAGAACAGGAATTAGCTCGAGGCGGATTTAAAAAAAACGCAGTATTTTCAAAAACGAATAACAATTTTTTATTTCGTACAACGCGTAAAAAATAATGTCAATTTAGCGTGATTTTTTTATATTTTTTATGCGATTTCTGAACGCTGCACGGAGCCTTCGCCACGTCTCGTTTTCGAGTGACGAATTTTATGTGACTCACCCAGTATACATCGAAGAGAATGCTGGGCAATGAGGGACGGGAGTAGAGAAGAACGCGCGGGGTAGGGCCACGTCGCGCATGAATTACAAATGGGGCTTCACGTTTTGTTGCGGCATGACTCTATCGGGAAAAGTTTTTCCACGGTAGGCTATTTTGCAGGGAGAGAGAGAGAGAGAGAGAGAGAGAGAGAGAGAGAGAGAGAGAGAGAGAGAGAGAGAGATCCCGTTACGGGACGGAAGAATATTTCGCGCGCATTTCCGAAATGAAATTGCCGCGGACTTTCGTTCTCCTCGTGACTTATACGAGACGGTTGATTTTTACCTTCCTTCACGTTTATACCTTTCTTTCGCGAAGCTTAAGGTTTTTCGCGGCTCGATGTTTTTTTTTCTTCTTTTCTTCTCTGTTCTGTTGGAAATCCGATATCGGTGATGTGTTCTAGCGAGAAGACTTTACGAATAGGAGAATATGAACATTCTCTCTCCCCCCTTCACCCCGGCCTCTCTCACACATATTCGTTATTTTATAATTTTTATTTAATTGAGTGGAGTAAAAAGTTCTGAGCGTTTTCCGCTAGATGTCTTTAGCATGCCATATCTCACGATGTATACATCGCATCGGGTCATACTAGACGGCGATTTAAAGGTGACATTACGCTTCACAAAAAGTTCTTTGACAGTCTTGTG
The DNA here is from genome assembly GCA_963932345.1 of Ophion ventricosus. Taxonomy (NCBI): domain Eukaryota; kingdom Metazoa; phylum Arthropoda; class Insecta; order Hymenoptera; family Ichneumonidae; genus Ophion; species Ophion ventricosus. Next base: position 1,970 of record CAWVQM010000487.1, on the reverse strand, counting down.
TTTGGTGAAGCCAGTTGTGTGTTACAGCGTTCCAAAATGGAGGTAAAAAAAGAGAAAATTCGATACATTCTTCAGTATCACTACGACCAAGGTGAAAAGGCGGAGCAGGCGGCCAAAAAAATTTGTGCTGTTTATGAAGCCAATACAGTATCGAATGCAACAGCAAAGCGGTGGTTCCAATGATTCCGTTCTGGTAGTATGGACGTCGAAGATGAGGCACGCTCCGGTAGGCCAATCGTCGAAAATATCGATAAAATCATGGAAATCGTCGAATCGGACCGGCATGTGAGCACTTGTTCCATTGCCCAGGAACTGAAGATTAGCCAGAAAACCGTTTGGAACGATTTGCATAAGGCTGGTCTCAAGAAGAAGCTCGATGTATGGATGCCACACGAATTGACGCAAAAGAACCTTTTGGACCGAATTGACGACTGCGATTCTTCGCTGAAACGTAACGAAATCGACCCATTTTTGAAGCGGATGGTGACTGGCGATGAAAAATGGGTCACATACGAGAACAACAGCCGAATAAGATCGTGGTCCAATCGCGGTGAGCCGGCCCAAACGATCGCCAAGCCCGGATTAACGGCCAAGAAGGTTTTGCTGTGTGTTTGGTGGGATTGGAAGGGAATCATCCACTATGAGCTGCTCCCATTGGGCCAAACACTCAATTCGGACCTCTACTGTCAACAACTGACCAGATTGAAGCAGGCGATCGACCAGAAGCGGCCAGAATTGGCCAATAGAAAGGGTGTGTTCCATCCAGACAACGCCAGGCCGCACACATCTTTAACGAGGCGCCAGAAGCTTCGAGAGCTTGGATGGGAGGTTCTATCGCACCCGCCGTATAGTTCAGACCTGGCACCAAGCGATTGTCACCTTTTCAAGCATTTGCAAAGTTTTCTTGATGGTACAAAACTGGCCTCAAGAGAGGCTTGTGAAAATGAGCTGGTCAAGTTTTTTACCAATAGGGACGGGGACTTCTTCAATCGCGGAATTATGAAATTGCCTTCGAAATGAACAAAAGTTATCGAACAAAACGGCGCGTATTTGATCTAAATTGGATAATCCTAACTCTGTTAATTTCATCGTCGAAATAAAGCGAAAAAACGCTCCGAACTTTTTACTTCATCTAATATTTTTAAAAAAATTCATCCAAAAATTTGGGAAATTTAACCGGTGGGACCTGGTTTCCGGAAACCCCACAAAAAAAAAGTGTCCTCGTGGTGGTCAGGATAACTCATGATAGCTTTATCTGAAATTAAAAAACCAATTTTTTTCTATTAATAGATAAGTATAGCTCGTGATTGAACGAAGGATTTAAAAAAAAGTTGAAATTTGAATTTTTTGCAGAGTTGTATGGAAAATAGTTCAATTTTTGGTACAATTTACACTACGTATAGCCTTGTAAAATTAGTTGTAATCGAAAACAAAAAAACCTTCGTTCAATCACTAGTCAATGCTATTTTGAAGAAGTGTACAAAATTTCAATAAGATCGGTGCATTTGTTTTTGAGGAATCGTGTCCACCGACTTCAAAAAATAGTGTTTTGAGAAAAATGCCTATATCTGCGTCGCTCCTGGCCGTTCTTTCCCAACGGGGGGAATTCCCAAAGGCTCTCTCTCTCTCTCTCCTAGACTTTTACTCCGATTGACTTAAAACTTTGGGAGAATATTCTAGACATATTGTACTATTAGATAATAAAATTAAAAAAATGGATTTTTTGAAATTTTCAAACCCACGTAACCCCTTAAGCAACCCAAAGATCCAAGGAACTCAAACCTTAAGCCGAATAAAAAAAATATATATATATTCTTTTTTAATTCGAGGGAGTGAAGTTTTCCTTCGGAGTATCGGAGAAGAACGAGAGACTCGAGGAAAAGAGCGACTCGTTGGAGTGTTTATTCGCAGTTTGAACGTCTACTATACTCGTATATATATATATATATATAATATAATATCGTGGCATT
>CAWVQM010000486.1:0-24745 GCA_963932345.1 Ophion ventricosus | reverse complement strand
CTGGCCGAAAATTCGTACCGGTTTTCTACGCGTCCCCTGCGACGTCGATCAAACGCCATCCGCGCCACCGTCGCTCGTTTTTTTTTCCTCGATGTCAAAACGTTGCCGATAAATAAAAATGAAAAGAAGAAAAACAATATTCGATCTCCGGGAGTATTCGAAGTATCGAAACTGTGCTCCTTCGATTGAGAGTCCAAAAGTTCTCGGTCTTTATGCTTCACCGTGGAGCCGGCAAAGCCCGCATCTAACCTACAAAATCGGAGCGACCGACGCGCCAAGATTTTCCGCCGCGTTAATCCACACGAGAAAATCCTGGCGTGTCGAATTAACGTTTCCACAATTATTCGCTCGCGGGATAATCAAACGTTGAGAAATACGTGGTTTATTGGTTATCCCGAGCCTACGAATATACGCCACGCGATCGCCCCCCAAATGCAGATCCCGCGCTCACGTCGCGCGTGCGCGCGACGACGGCGCCACGGTGCGAGAAATTTTCGCGCTAAAAAAGAAAAAGCAAAGTATGCGAACTCGGTTTTTTTTTCTTTTCGATTCGAATTTCATTCGCGCTTTTCGATTATTTCTCGGTGACGACAGGCGGAATTTTGAAGACGGGATGGAAGCGAAGAACGAAGTGGCAAGCGAAAAAAAAAAAGAAAACGATAGAGAAATGACAATTATGTGCTGGTATCGCTATATATATATATATATATATATATATATATATATATATATATATGTGGGTGTGTGTGTGTGGATTTAATTATTTATTTATGATGATGAGTGTCAAGGATATATGTGAGGCGCTGGTGGTGATAATGTCGATCGTGATTGCGATTATTATTATTACGATAATGATCATGACGGTATCATATTTATATGTGTGTGTGTGTATATATATATTTATATATATATATATATGTATAAATATATATGTCTGTATATACATACATACGTATTTACGACGATTTTGACGACGCTAATGATAAATGATGAACAAAGATTCGATAATGTTCCTGTTAATTGATAATATTAATAAAGAAGATGAAGAAAAGCGAGAAAAATAAACACACACATACAGACATACACCCCCGCACACGAACAAATAAAAACACATATACTACCAACTAAGTCAGGCTTCGGGTGAATATTTGCTACGTGTTGTAAATCGCGTGAAAACAATGAAGAAGAGAGAAAAAATGTACCCGGCTCGATCTCGCTCGTTCACCGAAACATCGCGCGCGCCGAGAAGAAAAAAAATTGAAATTCCATATTTTTTTTTTCTTCTCCTCGCGCTTCGTTCGCGATCTCAAAATTCGATCTTTCCTCGTAATAGAATGTTGATAAATTTTTCAAGAAAATAAAACGCTTGATGAGAAACAAAAAATGGCCCGGTGAGGAGGAGGAGAAGGAGGGGGGGGGGGGGGGGGGGGTGAGGGACGGGAGATAAATTCTTGTTTATTCCTCCCACGTATTTGGTATTGTACTTATTTTGTTTTCTTTTTTCATTTTTTTTTCCCGTAAATTCATCGCGCAAATTTTCCTGCAACATTTCACTACGTTCACCATATCGTCATTACGAGACCTCACCCCTCGAGATTTTTCAATCCATTCACTTTCACAAATGTATTAAACTCTTCACCTTCGAACCCAAACGAGCCACGCCGCTCTACGCTCGTCCGTTCTGATGCGGCGAAAAAAAAAGAAAAACGCGAAATAATTCTCGAGCGCGTTTTGTAATGAAGCAAAGAGCTTGAGGATGAAGAGAAAAAAAAATGTAAAATCTCGTGCGACGAATAAAGACGAGCATGTGGGGCTTTTTTCTTTTTGTATAAAAAAAAAAACCAGAAAGCAGGATAAAACTCGATATGTACGTAGAAAAGATGAGAGAGCGAGAGAGAGAGAGAGAGAGAGAGAGAGAGAGAGAGAGAGAGAGAAAATCACGCAGATCTGTATATTTGTAGTAGAACGTGTACAATTTAATAATAATATCGATGATCATATTATTATTGTCACCCTAATTATTAAGATTATTATTAATATTATTATTATCAATATTATATTAATATTATTATTGTATCGTGTAAATAGATGAATTGTCAATATAACGAGATGTCGGAAAAGTTGAGGAGACAAGTGAACGATTAATAATGATATAACTGAAATCAATGACTTTTCGGCTACATTTGCCTGTGTCAAATTTATTTCGCGCATATTTCCTTCACCACGAACCCACGTCCTTACCAATCTCTGCGAGAAAAATCCACGAACTACGACGAGTGAATGTAAAAATAACGAATATGAAAAGCTGTGCGGCGAAGAGAATTTGATTAGTTACAATTTACGAAAGCGAAGGATAATGAAATTTGGAACGGTTGGAAAAAAAAAATTGACACGCGTTTCTCCCGGCATTTCGAAAACTGCCGCTGGTCCGTGAGTTTAGGTCGGTACAGTTTTGTAAATTGCGCTTATTACGGTCAAAATGGCACTATATTGAAAAATGGTACATTTTTACATTAAAATAGTCTTTTTTATTTGAAAAAAACTGGTACTTTTTACTTGAAAAATGGTACTTTTTATTTAAAAATTGTACTTTTTATTTAAAAATGGTACTCTTTATTTAAAAAATGGTACTTTTACATTAAAAATAATATTTTTTGGTTAGAAAATGGTATTTTTTATATTAAATTTGGTACGTTTTATATTAGAAATAGTAGTTTTTATATTAGAAACAGTAATTTTTATATTAAAAATGGCACTTTGTGTATTAAAAATGGTACTTTTTACTAAAAAATTATACTTTTGATATTAAAAATGTCACTTTTCACGGTGAAAATAGCGGTTGCTAAAATCGCAAATTCCAAAATGGCAAGCTTCGGGAAACTATGGACAGACGTATCGGATTTATCGAGGGTAGAACGAATTAGCGGCGTGTATGTATAGCTAGCGCGGTTCAAATCTCGCGTGAAAGTCTCTCCGCATAGTGCATATACGCGCATGTATACAGTGCTCGTCCGTATAACTGTTCACGAAAACCTCCATGCAAATGCCATTTCTATATATATGTTTGTTCTACTGATTCCACTAGTCATCGAGTCGGTCGCTCATCTTGACGTCATATATATATAGGGAAAGTTGAATTTAAAGACACACGACTTCGAGGCCCCTTCTGAAATCATCCAGAGGTACTGATAGCCAACATTACATATATATGATGGGTCCAATGTGTCTTTTTCCCATACATATACACAGGGTGGTCCGAAAAGTGACGTCCAAAAGGAAAATGGAGATGCCTCGTATCAATTTCTATTCGACTCACTCCTATGTGCTAAAATTCATTTTTCTCGAAAAGTATAAGAGATCTTCTCTTATACTTTTCGAGAAAAACGATTTTTTTTTAAATTTCTCTCCTTTGTGTATCCAATTTCCTCGCGATTTTTTGTTTCACTTTTTTTACCGTTACGAAGTGGACTGTTAAATGATAAATAAATGACCAACCGAACACTAGCGTCGATGCCTTAGATTTTGATCAATAATTTAAAAAACGGTTCGGGAGGATTAGCGACTAAAGTTCGAATGATAAAGAAAAATACTAATACTATTCTGAATAACTCGCAATTGCTTCAAAAACTTTTAATGATACATACATAAAAGGGAAACAACAAATAAAAAAAACCTAAGCTACAGGAAAAATGGGTAAAATATGGGATAATGCTTTTTTCTCGAAAAGTAAAAAAGTTCGTAGAACATACATGGGAGTAATTCGGGTAGGTGATTGGTATAAGGCATCTAGATTTTCATTTTGGACGTTACTTTGCGGACCACCCTGTACACATATATATATATATATATGTATGAGTTTGTACGTGGTATATATTAACCATATGTATATGCATGGAACGTTGGTGCAACTACAAACGCCTTACTCGCTTATTACATCTCCAGAAAAGCCATTACGTACAGCGTGCCATTCCATCGGGCCATGTAGATATTTTATCGTCTATATATATATATATATATATATATATATATATATATACATGGTACTCGTATCTGAAGAAATCCTTTCGAATATCCAAGGAGGAGAGCAATGAGCAAAGCGCGCAAACTTTCAGACTCTTCGCGTATGAAATCGATTCGATTATAGCGAGGCGGTCCTCGCGCGCGCAATACTTTACTACGTATGCGTAAATAAAGTAACGGGGGAACGTTACGAAAAGAGAGAGAGAGAGAGAGAGAGAGAGAGAGAGAGAGAGAGAGAGAGAGAGAGAGAGAGAGAGAGAGAGAGAGAGAGAGAGCGACAAAGAGAGAAAGAGAGAAAAGAAAAACAAGAATATTCAAGGCGATTACTAATAGCTGGTGAGCTTTTAATTGACGATAAGAGTGTATATGTAGATGCGTGAACCGCTGATCGTACTGCCGGTTTCGCTTAATCGTGGGAAATTGCGCGATCAGGAGGAATACATCTTTCATTTCCGTGAATACAGATACGTACGAGTCTGCGTTGAAAATTGTAGTGTCCGGTTGTATATGAGATTTTTCTTATTTTTGTATGTTATTGGACTCAATTCTTGTGCTTTTTTTTCGTGATTGTGAGTATTACATTATATAGACAAGGGGATTTTTTTGAGTGTAGAGCTGTTTTTTTTAGATATAGTGAAAAGGTGTTTTTGATAGTCGTATCTCAAAATATATTCGTCCGATTCACTTTTAATTTCGAACATAGCATGGTTTATAAGATTTTCTATCGTTTAACCGGATGATTTTTTCATATGTTCATCTATTTGTTAATAATAGATGATTAAAATTGTTTTTTTTGTCGAAAATTGAACTTTTTTTTCTACAGTTTGGTATTTTCGTAATTTTCATTATTTCAAAACGCCATCCGGTTATACGAAAGGTTGATTATTATACTGAAAGTATTTTCTTATTTTTATTTTCATTGGTAATGAGGCAAGTCGTCAGAAACACCTATACCGATTGGTCATGTGGCGCCGATGGCACTTTTTAAAAATGATAATAACTCCATTGTTTATCAATATTTTTCAAGGAAAAAAAACCTCAAACTTGGCAAGACTAATGTATTAATTGTGTGCAAAATCTCGACGTCGTCATCCCAATACTCTCATCGGAAAAAAATATTGAAAATCGACCTTTTTTTTGGATTCCATACACGCGCCAGCGAAGCCACGACAGTTTTATTCATACACTGGGAGAAATGTATCTTCAACCATATTTTAAACATATTTTATATTGCCCTGAGGGGACAACAATACTTTATAGTCATTCCCGAGTAGAAATCCTGCTCCGGCTACAAGAAAGGCCTGATCAGGCATCCTGATTTCTTTTTCATGCCTTGATCAGGATTTTTTATCAAGCCCTGATCATTTTTGTGACACTTTGCCTGACTTCGGTCTGATCAGGGTAAAAAATCAAGGCTTGATCAATGAAAAAGATCAAGGCCTGATCAGGATAGAACATCAAGGCTTGATCAGTGAAAAAAATCAAGGCATGACCAGGATAGAACGTCAAGACTTGATCAGTGAAAAAATCAAGGCCTGACCAGGATAGAACATCAAGGCTTGATTACAGTGCAAAATAAAGGCCTGATCAGGATAGAAAATCAAAGCCTGATCAGCGTATAAAATAAAGGCCTGATCAGTGCAAAAAATCTAAACCTGATCAGGGCTTTATTTTTCAAGGATTAATTGAATTGAAACATCATCGCCTAGTCAGGATGATGGAATGAACCTCTGCTGTAGATGTCCTATTTATTCCTGAAATAAAAAATACCACGCAAACGCAAAATAGAAAAAGACACAAATTACAAATAACGTTGATACTTTATTTTATAAACTAAATAGGAATCTTGTTTATCACAAATTTTTCTTATTACTCTACTTTATCACACTTATATTTTTCTTATTACTCTACTTTATCACATGTTTTGTGAGCCGTAAGTCCAGTTGCTTGACCATCGCCTGAAGCTAGCTGGATCAGGCGAATTGAGGCAAGCCGTAAGTCCACTTGATTGACCATAGCCTGAAGCTATCTGGATCAGGCAACTGGAGGAAACACTACATCCAGTTGCCTGACTATCACCTGACACCGACCGGATCAGGCAAATTGAGGCATACCTTAAGTAAGGCCTCCGTACTACAACGTGATCAGGCCCGGATCAAATATCAAGCCAGCCTGACAATATTTCTACTCGGGTTGTTACTGCTCAAAATATAGTACTGCTTATTGATATTTTAGCAGTTATGTAAATTATGCACATATGTTAACCACAACCAACAATCTTACAAGCATACTTTGATTGTTTAATGCTACATAATATGGTAGGTTTTCATAAATGGATATTTCCTTACACTATCAAAAAACAACGCCCCCAACGTCTTAATAGTGAACAGGACTGTAAGATATATACATTAGGGTGGCCTAAAAAAATCGGTATTTTTTTCGCGATCAAAGTTAAGAAATTGGAGTGTGGTGAAAGAAGAAACCTCGCGAATGGAGGGGGGTCGTAGCTCAACATTGGCGGGCAACAACTTTAGATGCTTCAAAAAATCACTTTTTTTTAAATTTCATAAATCGTTAGCAAAATATCTTAAGAATACACCCTGAAAATTTCAAAACGATATTCGGATTCCTTCTAACGGTGTATATAAAAATGATAAAGACTCTCCGTTCGACTCCCAAGCGCGCTCAGGTATCCACGAGCGCTCAGTTACGTAGATTGTTTGGGTTTGTTTGGGTTTTCATAACCCAAACAAACCCAAACTCGACCGTTTGGCGATTAGCTCACAAACATCTCCATTCTGGGTACAAAATAATCAAGGTAGCGGCATTTCTTGCTGCTATTTTATTCAACGAAGGAAATTCAGCCCTACTCATGGTTATGAATGAACTACAAATCGTAGTTGGCAGGCAGAGCTACGGATATGCCGAGCAAATGGATCAGATGCGCGTGGCTCGGCAAAATAGAAAAAGTTTATTAGAGACGAAAGAAGCTCGAAGAGCTCGTAAAGAGGAAATGCAAGCTTCAAATGAGTTGCATGAGGAAGAGGAAGGACTGCTGTATGATGCTGGAATCGCTGATTAATCGGTAAGCCACTTTATCATTTGATTAAAACACATTTGACTTTGAGTTTTTCGTTTGTGAACCTTCAAACGTGTTTTTCTCGAACCGACATTTTTTTCAATTTGCGGGAATCATAACTCAATAACTATATGATAGATCATCTTCAAATTTGGAACACGTTTACATAATATAATTTATTAAAACATGAACCTAAAGTTGGAAAGATTAGATTGTTTAAAACATATTTATTATTGCAAAATGCCGGGGAAAAAAATGCTAAAAATCGATCATTTTTTTTCAAACACGTTCCAACATTCAATTATCGATTTTTTTTTTCAAAATTTAGGTTCACGTTCTTAAAAAACATCCCAAGAATGTATAAAAATTTGTTGGACTATTTCAGATGCGAATTGCGAGCTGCGCAATTCCCGCAAATCGACAACGACGATGAGCACACGCCAAGGGACACAGCGAATTACACCTTAATGCATGAAATAACTTGAAAGAATTACCAGAGATGTATGGAAATATGAATAAATTATTGTTAGAGTTGCGGAAATTTCCGCTTTTTTTTCACAACAAAAAAATTCAAAAAATCATCTAATTTTCGGTCTCCTAACGTGGTTGCTCGCCTCAAGAGGTGGCGCAAGCGACTTTTTTTTGCAATTAATGACGAAAAATTGTGGTATTCATAAAAAATGTACGCAACAAATCTAATTCGCTATGTAATAAAAGAATGAACAAGAGTGTCATCATTGCGAATTTAAAAAAAATATTATTTTTCAAACAATTGTTTTTTTTATATACGTCCATTATCATATATTATACGCGAAGAAATAAAAATATTTTTAAAAATGTTGGTTAAACATAATTATTTTTTTTAAATTCGCAATGACGACACGTTTATTCGTTCTTTTATTATAAATCAAATTAGATTTATTGGATAAATGTTTTATGAATACCACGATTTTTCATCATTAATTGCAAAAAAAAATAAAAGTCGCTTGCGCCACCTCTTAATTTTGAGCTACGACCCCCTCCTTTCGCGAGGTTTTTTCTTCCACCACACTCCAACCTCCTAACAACTATTATCGCGAAAAAAATACCGATTTTTTTTTGGGCCACCCTAATATATTAATATATATATCGATCATGGCGTGCCAATGCTATCTCTGCTTTATTGACACGACCTGCAAATTATTTACGTCTTCGCTATAAGTAAAGATTACCATACTTTTTTTCGTATGGGCCACTTTTCGTAAGATCTTGTAACAAATCATACTCGACAAATGTTAATGTTAACCATATAAATAGTACGCACTTGCACTGAGACAAAAGTGCATGGTATTTATTTTAAAAAACGCCCATGGTAATAGTTAAATTACCTATAGTTTATTGACACCACAACCATAATAGGGTTAACGCAATTATTGCAATATCATAATATGGTAAACACAACTATAAGCGTATATCTACACATACCATTTTGGTGGTGTGCTTGAGTATCTAGTATCCCCGAAATAACTATTAACTATTGTGAAAGGCTTTACAATATCGATATGTTTAATTCAGAGCTATCAAGAAATCGGCGCACAAATACTCATGCTTTGAATAGAATAGTAGAAGTTTAACCGGAATAAAACTTAACGTACGGTATACGGTACGCGTATTAGTGTGCTGATTTTGCGATAGCACTGAATTAGCCATATTCATATTGTAAAGCCTTCTACAATAGTTTATAGTAATTTTGAGAATACTATTAGGTGTACAACTTTGCTTCCGCCGTTTTTCGATAGATGGCTACAGCGGTAAGTACTCATCAAAATAGGTAGATAAAAAATGGGACATAGTATGCTTGGACATCTGTCAACATAAGGACAGCACCACATTAGTAAATTTGTGTTTGCATCATAAATTTATTCTCGATCGAAGATATCATTTTTTGTGCCAAATTTTCGTATTTGCAGGAACTTTTGATTTTCTACTTCCATTTTAAGGCCGGATCCTGAATTAGAAGGTCCAAAAAATCGATTTTTTTAAAATTGTTTAAATCTATTCCTGATGTATCTAAGAATGTCTAGACAAAGTTTTATAGCCCAATTCGAAATATTTCCAAAAATACAGCACTGAACGTAGTGGAGTGTCGAGCAGGTATACGGGCGCTCGGGCAGTTAGGGCGCCCGTTTTCTCGAGTTTTCGTTTTTACGATTTTTCTAATTTGGCGTATCTGATTACAAAAAAACTAGAAGTCCAATCGAAACAAACCAAAGCTTGTTCGCTTCAGTATCGTTTTTTTTTCTATTTGAACTAAAAACATTGTCGAAAAATTCTTAACAATTTTTTTAGCAAGTTGAAATAATTTTTTTTTTCACAAAAAGCACATTTTCTACTTAAACCCGAAAAAACATTCAAATTTCAAAAAAAATTTCATTTTTTTTAGTTCATATAGAAGAAAAATATGTCACAATTAAAATGGTTTTTGGTTTTTTTTGTTTCAGATGAAAATTACGAGCTCCATTTGTCACTCCGCATGGAAACAGCAGTGGCACGAATGTGCATAAAAATCGGTTGCCTGTTGATATTTTTCTTTAAAAAAAATTGTTTTCTTATGTTCAGACATGTAATAAAATAATCTGAAAATTTCGCTAAACTTGCTTTTTTTTTACCCGAAAAAAATTCCTCAAAATATCGATTTTTCGAACCGGCTAATTCAGGATCCCGCCTTAAGAAAACTGCGGTTGAGGCGCATCGAATGCTCTCAAGTACTTACTCTGCTCGTATTGTTAGTGAAAGAACACATTGGGTAAAGTAAAAAGTTCTGAGAGTTTTCCGCCAGATGTCTTTAGTGAGCCATATCCCACGATGTATACATCGCATCGGGTCATACTATACGGCGATTTAAAGGTGACATTACGCTTCAAAAAAAGTTCTTCGACAGTTTTGTGTTTGGTGAAGCCAGTTGTGTATTACAGCGTCCCAAAATGGAGGTAAAAAACGAGAAAATTCGATACATTCTTCAGTACCACTACGATCAAGGTGAAAAGGCGGAGCAGGCGGCCAAAAAAAATTGTGCTGTTTATGGACTCAATACAGTATCGAATGCAACAGTAAAGCGGATTCTGTTCTGGTAATATGGACGTCGAAGATGAGGCACGCTCTGGTAGGCCAATCGTCGAAAATGTCGATAAAATCATGGAAATCGTCGAGTCGGACCGGTATGCGAGCACTTATTACATTGCCCAGGAACTGAAGATTAGCCAGAAAACGGTTTGGAACCATTTGCATAAGGCTGGTCTCAAGAAGAAGCTCGGTGTATGGGTGCCGCACGAATTGACGCGAAAGAACCTTTTGGACCGAATTGATGCCTGCGATTCTTTGCTGAAACGTAACGAAATCGACCCATTTTTGAAGCGGATGGTGACTGGCGACGAAAAATGGATCACATACGAGAACAACAGCCGAAAAAGATCGTGGTCCAATCGCGGTGAGCCGGCCCAAACGATCGCCAAGCCCGGATTAACGGCCAAGAAGGTTTTGCTGTGTGTTTGGGGGGATTGGAAGGGAATCATCCACTATGAGCTGCTCCCATCGGGCCAAACACTCAATTCTGACCTCTACTGTCAACAACTGACCAGATTGAAGCAAGCGATCGACCAGAAGCGGCCAGAATTGGCCAATAGGAAGGGTATTGTGTTCCATCAAGACAACGCCAGGCCGCACACATCTTTAACGACGCGCCTGAAGCTCCGAGAGCTTGGATGGGAGGTTCTATCGCACCCGCCGTATAGTCCAGACCTGGCACCAAGCGATTATCACCTTTTCAAGCATTTGCAACATTTTCTTGATGGTACAAAACTGGCCTCAAGAGAGGCTTGTGAAAATGAGCTGGTCAAGTTTTTTACCAATAGGGACGAGGACTTCTTCAATCGTGGAATTATGAAATTGCCTTCAAAATGAACAAAAGTTATCGAACAAAACGGCGCATATTTCATCTAAATCGGATAATCCTAATTATGTTAATTTCGTCGTCGAAATGAAGCGAAAAAACGATCAGAACTTTTTACTTCATCTAATATGTCGTGAGTGGTTTTAACGCTTTAAGAGCGATAATTTTGACGTCGAGGACCGGCATGGCGGTGCGAAAGAGAGAACATTTTCGAAGATTCCGAACTAGAAGCATTACTTGATAAAGATTCGTGCCAAACGGAAGAAGAATTAGCAGAATGATTGGGAGTGATTTAATCATCACTCAATCACTTTTTAAGAATAAAACCTCCAATTTTGGAACAAAACGGCGGAAGCAATGTTGTACACCTATAATAGATAGTCAAATCGCCACCAAAGTCGCATGTTTAGATATACTTTTCGCTTATAGTTGTGTTAACCATATTATGATTGCGGTGACAATAAACTATTGGGAATTTGACTATACCCTCTTTTACCATACGCCTTTGTTCCGAATACTATGTATTTTTCTCTCAGCGTACGGCTCGATAACTATCGGTTTGAAAAAAAATAATGAACTCGTAGATTTGCGAGAAAGAAAGAGATGTAGGATATGTGGGAAATATCGCGGATTAATGCACTTCCGAACGGTCGCTTAATACGATAACGGTGCATGCGCTTTTGGATTAGCGCGACCTGCGTGCACGCATCTCCCCGAGATGAAAGGGGAAAACGAGCGAGGGGCGAGCGGGCATTCTCGCCTCTGGCAGTATTCTCGTATCTTCGTGGCAGGAATATAATTTCCGACGCAATACTCCCACAGTGCACAGGATTTTATCGAAACGCATACATACGCATAATTCTCGCGGAAACTTGTAGGGGGGGGGGGGGGGGGGGCAGTAACGATAAGAGCGGGGTTGAGGGAGCTGAGATGCGGAAATAATATGAATATTTTATATATTTTTTCATTAACCTATATCGATGTATTTTTAACCACTAAGAGTAGGAAATCACTTTTCATTTCCTACCAACCCCCAAACCAAATCCTATTAACCCTTCGCGGTCACACCTTCTGGCTGCAACACGCCGGTCACAGGGGGTCGCAATGACCCCAGCCATACTTAAACGATTGCCGCGTTGACCGTATCGTTCTGAATGACTCATAAAAATTTAGGATATTATTTTGGACATTCTAGAGTGTGGCATTCTCGGTATTATATTTTCATCGAATTTCAAAATGGCGGAGAAAAATCAACTCGGGGTCAATGCGTGAAAAAAGCCCTTTGTTACTAAAAAAAATCGTAACTCTTGAAATGATCAATTTTTTTTCATAAAATTGTAGGGTAAATCCTTGGGATATGATAGTTTAAGGGAAAAATTGCTCCATAGTGGGCGTTTGAAAAAAAAGTATTTATACGTATATTTGAAGAACCATCTCGGAGTCAAATAACGAACGATAATCATGAATAATGAGCGATTTATTGTAAAGAGTGGCGGCCAACGACTTAGAGTATAATAATTTTGGCTTCAAGTTGCGCTTGGGGTCATTTTGACCCCGGTTGACCGCGGAGGGTTAAAAAAGGTCGAAAGTGTTTTAAAAAAGATTTTTCACGTTTAGCCGGCATGATTTTGAGCTTTCGACAAAAACTCCATGATATTCGTAATTGATAACCCAAACAACCCCAAACAAACCCAAACAAACTGCATGATATTCGTAATTGGTAGGAAATTTTCCATCTGACAGACCCTTGAAAAGGTGTAAAAGACTGAAAAAGAAATTTCGACCCACTTAGCCACATTTTCAAAATCGCTATAATTGGAAAATTTCAAACAGCCGGAGCGGTAGTCGTAGTTGAGTTACAAGGGTTTATTGGCAGGGCCGGGGGGGGGGGGGGGGTTAAAAATGTTTTGGTAAACTTAGAGATTGGCTTTGGATTCATTCCGATATTTCGATTGGTTTTCCCGAAAAGTGCACTTGAAAAATGGCCGAAAAAAGGCAAGGGGTGTAGAAAAATTCGGAAAAACCGATGGTCCGAATTTGAAATACTGCCAATAATCGAAAAATAATCGTAGCTCGATAAATCAAGCGACATTTTTTTGGAGCAAACGATCCCGAAGAGAATATCCTCAGAGGGGAGTTTTAAATCGAAATGGTAAAAAAAAGAGTGGGGATTGAGTGAAGAAGCTTTTTTTTTAACGAAGCGCGAAGAAAATTTGTTTTTCTCAACTTTCTCTTTCTAAGTCCATTTCGATGTAATTCTACCTCCTGAATACGAATTTACCATTTATTTCCCTCGAAACCCTCAATTTCTATTCGAAATCGTTGAAAGTTTTTGAAAATACGTTTCTCGCATTTAGGCGGCATAATTTTGAGCTTGGGACAAAAACTCCGTGATATTCGTAAATTAGCAGAAAATAAATTCGCAAAATGTCGTAAAAGTGAATTCCGACAATTATCTATTTTGTCCTTTATTCGATTACTCGAAATAAATTTTAAACCAAGTCGAAGCAGTGACTTCACGTTATTCGGGACTTGAAACAAGTTTCACAAAGGGCTCCGTACGATTGAGTGTTGGTGGAAAGGTGACAGGACCGTTTTATGGGATCCACGATCGTTTCATGAAGTGCTAAAAATTGAAAGACGTTGAGAGAGAAAAAAGTGTGCTTCGTTCTCGAGCGTTTAAATGACCTCTCTCTCTCTCTCTCTCTCTCTCTCTCTCGCTCTTGATAAAATCTCAGTTATTCACTTAGAGAAAAAAAGCAAAGATCCGACCATACCGAATAATGAAATAAAGGTACTGAAGAGAATAACGGACGATCTCTGATTTTTTTTTTTGTTCGCCAGCCGTGCGTTCCCAATCGTTTTTTAATGCCGAGTTTCTCTATTCAGTCAGTTACGAGGTAAGAGCAAACGAGATGCTTTTTTTTATCTCTCTTTCCGTTTTGAATTCGTATGTTCCGAGTGTTTTTTTTTTTCATCTTTCGCGTGCGAAAAAATCCTCACGATGTGAATTCCTTGCAGAGAGAGAGAAAGAGTGAGAGAGAGAGAGAGAGAGAGAGAGAGAGAGAGAGAGAGAGAGAGAGAGAGAGAGAGAGAGAGAAGGAGAGAGAAGGAGAGAGATTGTGTCGCGGGGTTAATTAAAGTCTGGTTATCGTGAGCGTTGAAAGGCCCGCGGACTCACAAAGATCTGAGGCGCGACAATTACGAGGCGAGCACGAAAAAAAGGACGAATGTGAACATTTAGAAAACACATTCGAAGCTACGTTGGTGAAAATTAATTTGAAGAAAATTAAATATTGGAATCGACTCGAGATGAGGTCGAAGATGGCATCGTATCGAGAATGTGATGCACTACAATTTATTATGTTAATAATTAGTTTTCAAATGTATGCATATGTAATTATAGTATAGACCATTTTTCTAATAATATACACATCTTTATATATATAAAATTATATAATGTAATGTTGTCATTATTATTATAGAATTCTTTAAGGGGAGGTTACCGACCAGAGGCACGAAAAATTCATGAACTTCAGGATTTTCTTTTATATAAAATAAATACTTTCGAAAATGGGTTTCAACGTATTTTATTCTTCTTAGGCTGTGTTTAGGCTGTGGATTCGAAAATACTTTAGCTATGAAAATATTCTTTTACCCACGTGTTCTACACTCACAGAATGCAAATTACGTAAAAAAAAATCGAATGTTTCATCGTCATGAATGGTAACCTACCCTTAATTTGTATTTATTTTTCTTATATATATATATATGTGTGTGTGTGTGTATTTTATTATTTTCGTAAAAATCAATATAATAGTACATTATGACACGAGGACGAAAAAACTTTTTCTAACGAGTGTTGCAATCACACGAGGTTAGGAAAAGTTTTTTCGTCGAGTATTATACGAAATTTTATTGTGCGCGGTGCCTAAAACTACCGTTGTCATACCGAGTGGAATAAAGTAATTTATTTTTCACCATGAGCTGTGTCAAAAAAACTAAATAGACTCAAGGGATTCCTTCCTCTTTAATTCATTTATATCTCATTATTTTATTGTTAATGTTTATCGTAGTTTATAATTATTGCATTTTAGCTATATATATCAATATATAAAATTATTATTATAATATTAATAATATAAATGGTTTATTTTACTCTATTCGTAAAAATAACTAAAACACAATTAATTCTACATCTTGAGCGTTGAAAAAAATATCGGAGATGCTCAAAGCGAATAAAGATGACGAGCAATGTTCCCGCAAGTTTTACTTTTTCGTACCAAACAAGCCGGAATGTTTAATAATCGATCGCGAGGTTGGCCGCGCCGAGAATCGAGAAGATGGGTAGTGAAAAAGCACAAAAATAAAAATAATTGACGGATGTAAACGGATCGTTTCCCACGAGAGCCTATGCGCGAGGAGAATTTTTCTGTGCCCGGATTCGCCGTTGCGCCGCCCATCGCCACCCCTCATCGCCCTTTGCTCGCGTCCCGAATCGATTATAGACGCTCTTATTTGTCGTCTTCGTCGTCGCCATCGACGACGACGACGAGGCTTCGATTTATAAATCAACTAAGATCGGTAAGCTCGCGATCGGTTTTAGCATTGAAAATGCATTTAAAGATGTATATTAGGGGTCTGATTTAGCGAGATGTCACACGAAAATAACGCTACCCCCACTCCACTGCAGCTCCCCCCACGGTACAAGCAGGGTGGGGGGAGCTGCGACATGCTAAATGCCTGTGATTTGTTGAAAAATGCGGTATTACATGTAGACTTGTCATTTGTGGTTACAAGTTGTAAGTTTCAATGTTGGTGGGTTTGGGTTTGTCGAGGTTTATTGAGGTTTGTTGGGATTTGTTGAGGTTTGTTGGGGTTTGCTGAGGTTTTTTGAGGTTTTTCGGGGTTTGTTGAGGTTCGTTGGGGTTTTTTTTATGTCTGTTGGGGTTTTTTGGGGTTTGTTGAGGTTTGTTAGGGTTTGTTGGGGTTTGTTGGGGTTTGTTGGGGTTTGTTGGGGTTTGTCGGGGTTTGTTGAGGGTTGTTGGGGTTTGCTGAGGTTTGTTGAGGTTTGTTGGGGTTTGTTGGGGTTTGTTGAGGTTTGTTGAGGTTCGTTGGGGTTTGTTGGGGTTTGTTTGGGTTTGTTGGGGTTTGTTGAGGTTTGTTGAGGTTTGTTGGGGTTTGTTGGGATTTGTTGAGGTTTGGTTTAGATGGATGGATGGATGGATGCATAGTGAGAATATGAGAATGTGAGAATGTGAGAGTAAGAGAGTTAGAGAATGAGAAAGAAAGAGAGAGAGAGAGAGAGAGAGAGTAGCTCATATTATTTGCATGTACTTTTTTTATCAGCCGAAAAGTCTGATTACATTTTCAATGCCATGAAATAATTGCACTTTGTGTAATATCTGTAGTTTTTTTTTATTTTCCAAGTCCTCTTATCGACTCATAGTCATTATCGGCCAAAACGAAGCCAAAGAGGTCGAAAATAAAATGCTTAGAACTTTTTCTTACAATTTTTGTTCTCGAATATAAAAAGCTCGTCAAACATTTGCCAAAATACTTAAGACTCGCTCACAAACTCGAACAACATTAAACAAATAAATAAATAAAAACGAACATTAAAAAATATTGAAAAAAAAGAAACGGAAAATGTGACTTTTGTTCTCGAGGATCAAAAAGTCGTCGAACCTTCTCCGAAATGTCTAAGAGTCACGTATCATCATTGTACTCTCTAACTATACCCACACACACACACACACACACACACACACACACGCACACACACACACACACACACACACACACACACACACACACACACACGCACGCACGCACACACAGTGTTGCCATTGTTGTAATATATGCTACGATATTCACTTGGCATTTATGAAGCTCCGCGTCCCTAACAAATTTGCTCCTTTTGTTCTCCACCTCTATCGTCGCTCTTGGCGATACGAGGCCTCTCTGATTCTTGGCGCTACGAGAAAGAAAAAAAAAAGGGACGATCGCCACTCAAGAAACAAACAAAAAAAAATCATATATATGTACATGGCTTTGCCTTTATTTTTGAACAGATTAATTTTTCTCGGGGATTCTTTTTCTTCTTTTAATTGAGGATAAATGGGCCTACGTGACGAGAATAATAATTCAGTGGGACAAAAAGTGAACACTTGGCAGTATAGGATAGAGGGAGAAGATTCACGATAGAAAGTTCCGTGTATACAATACAAGCGCGATACAACTTCAAATGTGTATACGATATATTATCCGTGAGAAAGACGGAAATATAATAAAATTGCTCGTACCAAGAAGGATGGCACAAATCTCCTCGTTCAGCTGCGTATACACGTGTGTGTATGTGTGTGTGCACATGTATATCTGTATATAAAAGATGTCCTGTCTCGACGAGATAAGAGCAATGTGCATGCAACGTTGGTACATCTTACAAACTGCAAATCCATACAGGGTGGCACAAAAAGTCAGGTCCAAAAGGAAAATCTAGATGCTTCGTATCAATACCTATCCGAATTACCCCCCATCTATGTTCTAGGATCTTTTCTACTTGTCGAGAAAAACCATCAAACGTTTTTACTTATCGAGAAAAAAAGCATTTGGAATTTTTATTTTCGAGTTTTCCTGTAGCATAGATTTTTTTATTCTTTTCTCTTTTGTGTATGTACTTGCCTCTTGGAACTTTTTAGAAGCAATCAAGAGTCATTTAAACGAGGATAAGTATTTTTTAAAATCTGATATTTAGTGACTGATCCTCTGAAACCTATTTTTTCCATTTTTTATCATAACTTAAGGCACGTTAGTGTTCAAATGGCCATTTATTTATTGCTCAACAGTGCACACCGTAGCGATAACACGAGTGTAAAGAAAACAAGAGGAAAGTACATACAAAAAAAAGAAAAATATTTTTAATTCTTCTTCGTATCTTTAGCGAAAGCTCATTGAAAAATTGGGACGAAAATACCGTGCCGTCGTCACATCGTGGCGGAAGCGAGAAAAAATTGCCAAGGAAATCGAGCGATCCGTGGATCAAAGGTTCATAGATTTAGCTCGGAATTGCCCTTGCGTATATATATATATATATATATATATATGTATGTTGGCAGAGTTATACGGTACATTCACCAATGACCGAGTGGCACGGATCCTCCTCTCGTTCGCGTTCTATTGCCGAGACTATCGATATATATATATATATATATATATATATACACATGCACACACTCATATATATTACGTATAGTAACTTATATCCTCTTCGTTCTTTGGTCTCCCCCGCTAATCTCTGGTACTCTAGTGGCGCCATATCGCGGAGCTCGATGTTTTACCTCATTGCCTAGCACACGGGGGAGTAACTGAAGAAATCTCGGTACGTTCGACAATTTTATGGGACACGCACTCACATATATATATATGCGTTGTAAATCGAAGCCTCGCGGTCAAAAGGGCGTATGAGTTTCAGCGCGTACAGCTTTCACGTGCTTTCGGTGTAAAGCTCTATATATATAATATATACAGTACTGGACCGAAAAAAGTACGCACTAGTCGAAATCTCTAACCGCACTAAAATTTACGTAGCGGACTCAAAAATAAAGGTAATTGAATTTCCCAAGTCGCGTTTTAAAGAGGACAAGTTTACCTTTATTTTGCATTTTTAGAAAATTCTTTACAATTTTTTTTTTCGCCCCGTTGCGCACTTTTGAACGTGGCCATTTTTGGGCTATTTTTTGGCCGTCGAAAATTAACTGCAAAGTTTGTAGAAAAAATTTTCCTCGGTTTTTTCCATGGTAAACTTAAAAAGAATATCAAAACCTACATTTTTATTTTTTAGAAAGTGTCGTACGATTTTTTTCGCCCCAGTATTGAATTTTTAGCTAAAAAATACATGTTTCAGAAAAAAGGCGTCATCGAAGAACTATAGAGTTTCAGAGGAAATGTCAAGAGGGTAAAAAGTTGCATGGGTTCACACTGGAGTGCCTAGAATTTTTTCAGAATTTTTTTTTGATATTTTTTTTACCATTTTTGGTTAGAAGTTTGATGAGTGGAGAGGCACCGCTTGGGAATTATGGGGTCTAGGACAATATGTTGTGAAAGGAAATTTGTTTACATATTCATTTTTAATTAACAACAATTTTTTTAGAATTTTTCTTCATTTTTTTCATTTTCATTTTTTTATTTTAATTTTCAAAAATAAAAAAAAAACATCTAGAAAAATTGTAGTTAATTAAAAATGAAGATATAAACAAATTTCCTTTCTTAAATGTCTTAGACCCCATAATTCCTAAGTGGAATCACTCCACTCATCAAAGTTCCAACCAAAAATGGTAAAAAAAAATGTTCAAGAAAAATACTGAGAAAATGCTAGCCACTTCAGTATGAACCCATACAACTTTTTACCCTCTTGACATTTTCCCTGAAACCCTATAGTTCTTCGGTGACGCCTTTTTTTTCTGAAACACGTATTCTTTAGCTAGAAATGCAATACTAGGGCGAAAAAAATTGTACGAGACGCTCTAAGAAATAAAAATGTCGGTTTTGATATTCTTTTTAAGTTTCCCATGGAAAAAACCGAAGAAAAAATTTTCCACAAACTTTGCAGTTAATTTTCGACGGGCAAAAATAGCCGAAAAATGGCCACGTTCAAAAGTGCGCACCGGGGCCAAAAAAATCGTACAGAATTTTTTCAAAAATCAAAATAAAGGTAAACTTGTCCTCTTCAAAACGCCACTTGGGAAATTCAATTACCTTTATTTTTGAGTCCGCTATGTAAATTTTAGTGCAGTAAGATATTTCGACTAGTGCGTACTTTTTTTTGTCCAGTACTGTATATAATATATATATATATATATATATATATATATATATATATATATATTCATTTGTATATTCATATTTATATACTTATTTGTATTCCCCGTAGTTTTGTCTACCTTTGAAATAAGGTATTACTGGATGAACCGTCGGGGAAAAAGTTAGTCGAAAATGGGCGAATCGTGGATTTACAAGTCCAGATCATGTCGTACATGTTTAGCTTTACAAATAGCTAATTTAATAATAAATTAACACTTAGGAATGTTCATTTTCCACTTTTAATAATAATCGAAGTCGAATTCGACGATATTGGCGTGTCCTTGACTGAGGCTTTGTCATTGACTGTACATCTGTTTCAACCATCCAGCAAAAGAAATTGTTAATCTTTTAATTTAATTAATACGTTCAAATCATCTTATTATTATTATCAATAATGACCCAAAAACTCAATATATATAAAGTTTTTCAATGAATGCTATTAATTCATCGTTAAAAAAAGCGATACTCCTCATTACTTTAATGAATTTCTCGACAATTGGTCAGTCGATTTATTTGAAACTTAGCATAATCAATCGCTTGATCCTAAATCTTGATGATATAATATTTTCAGAATCTACGACGTTTTAGTTCCATTCGTTTTGCAACTATTAACGTCTGCAGAAGCTATTTTCCCATAAGCGACCGTGTTAAATTTATATGTTTAAAACTACTAAATTATTTCATTAAAAATTCTAAAATAATTCATGTATTATTATTCTATCGAGAACTATCATTCCGCAAATTTTCAAGAATTTTGGCAATTTGTTATTACCCATCCAGTAATACCTTAAATCCGCCCTTCTGTTCTCTCGAAAACCTCAATTTTTATATTGAAAATTCACAATTTTTTGTTCAATTTAATTTCTAATTTAATTGTATAATTGACAAGTTATACCCATGTAAAAGCGTGAAAGAAAAACTCAATTTTGGAAATAACAGTGCAAGGACATCGACGATAAACTTCTCGAAAGTTAAAGTTAAGGCTTGTGGTGATTTAGATAGGTTCGAATGAGCTCAATATTTCTCGTCGAAGTGCATTGCCGATAAAGTTGAAGAGAAATACTGCGGCATCGGCCGCGAGTCATTTTTCCATGCTAATTCGATGATTCTACGCGCGATCTCGGATTTCACTCGTCGTCGGTCGCGCATTAATGCAATGATCTTATACCGATTCCCAGTAGCGAATAACACACTCCCCCGCGCGCGTTCCAGGGTCGTTTTTGAACGTATACCGTACATATGTATGTATGTATGTGCGTGTATATATATATTTATGTACAACGCACAACGCTCAGTCGCGTTCCCGATCATTTCATTTATGCACTGCAATTATATATCGAGTTTTTGACTCATGGCGCATCGTTTTCTCACGACCCTCTCTCTGTCCCCGGCTATATGTGTAAACCGGGTGACAGTTATAGCGTGGCTATACGTTTTCTAAGAGTCTTGCGGATATCAAGAAAAGGAGCTTCACGTCCTTTTCGACAAATAATATAGCGTATTTTTGTGACGAGTAGTATTTACCAGGAAATATTACTCGGAAAGGACTTGAGCATTATGGAAAAAAAAAAACAAAATTCCATTTTGTGCACAGCAGAATGAGGATAATTAAATTCCGAATACGAAACAGTCCTGGAAAATCTTTTTTCGTATATCCCGTCATCGAGAAAAGAATTGATGAAAGATGCATTTTAAAGTGGACAAATGGAATTTAATACCTTAAGAAAAAATCTAGAGATATTACACAAAGTGCAACTATTTCATGGCATTGAAAATGTAATCAGACTTTTCGGGTGATAAAAAAAGGTACATGCAAATAATATGAGTTGCTCTCTCTCTCTCTCTCTCTCTCTCTCTCTCTCTCTCTCTCTCTCTCTCTCTCTCTCTCTCTCTCTCTCTCTCTCTCTCTCACACACACAGACACACACACACACACTCTCTTCTCACATTTTCACTCTCGCGGTCTCTCACATACATTGTCACATTCTTACTCTCGCAATCCATCGATCCATCAAACCCAAACAAACCCAAACTTAAACACAAACAAACCCAAAAACCAACTCCAACCCAAACCCACCAACATTGTAATGTACACACTAAAATTGAAACTTACAACTGGTAACCACAAATGACTACATGTAATGCAGCATTTTTCAATAAATCACAGACATTTTATATGCGCAGCTCCCGCCCACCCTGCTCCAACACAGCGGCAGTGGGGTGGGGGTAGCGTTACCCGAGCAGAAATTTGTTCAGGGTGAAATCCGGACCGGATCAGGCTGCCACAATAGCAAATCCGGGCCGGATCAGGCAAATTTAGTCCGGCCCTGATCAGGGATGTAACGCTTTTGCAAATTCAGGTCCGGATCAGGCACCTTATCAGGCTCTGATCAGGCGCTTTATCAGGCCCGGATCAGGCACCTTACCAGGCTCGGATTAGGCACTATATCTGGCTCGGATCAAGCAACTTATCTGGCCCGGATCAGGTGCCTCATCCTGCCTGAGACATGCGTGTCATCTGGCTCAATCATTTGATTAATTTTTTGTTTAAAAATAGATCAACATTTATTAAATTATTATCGCAGTTACACGTTATCAAGTTTACTAATGTTATTAAAAATATGAAACATATGAAAACATTTTTTTAAAGTTTAAGTTTTTATTTTACTTGACTTGATCGTTTAGTTTTTATTCCGGTTTTGGCGATGACCGTCCCAATCTTTCCGGCCCAATCTGTCCGGCGCAAATCATGCGTGCCTGATCAGGGCGCCTTATTGATACCTGATGAGGCTTCTATCCGGGGCAAATCAGGCGTGCCTGATCAGGGCGCCTTATTGATCCCTGCTCAGGCCCCTGTCTGGCGCAAATCAGGCGTGCCTGATCAGGGCGCCTTATTGATCCCTGCTCAGGCCCCTGTCCGGCGCAAGTCATGCGTGCCTGATCAGGGCGCCTTATTGATACCTGATAAGGCTTCTATCCGGCGCAAATCAGGCGTGCCTGATCAGGGCGCCTTGTTGATCCCTGATCAGGCCCCTGTCTGGCGCAAATCAGGCGTGCCTGATCAGGGCGCCTTATTGATCCCTGCTCAGGCCCCTGTCTGGCTCAAATCAGGCGTACCTGATCAGGGCGCCTTATTGATCCCTGATCCGGCCCTGATGGATCCTCAGGCAGCCTGATTAGATTTCTGCTCGGGTAGTTTCGTGTGACATCTCGCTAAATCAGACCCCCTGTGTACATCTTTAATAGCACTTTCAATGCTAAAAAGTGTTTTCAAGAGTATTTCGTATTTGGAATTCAATTATCATCATTTTGCTTAACTCAAAATGGAATTATGATTTTTCTTCCAGAATGCTCTATTTTTATAGCAAATTCAAACCATCACAAAAATACGCTATATTTTTTTTCGAATAGGTCTTGAAAAACCATTGAATGTCGTACTTTCCTCAAGCGAAAAATCTCCGCGTTGGACCCTCAAAAAATATATATAGCCACCTTGTTATTGTCACCCTGTATAAGAATTAGTGAAAAATCGGCGCGCAAGGTTCTTTGCCGTACTGATGAACTACAGGACTCGCGGCTATAATCGATCGAATCTAATCCCGGATGTGCGTGATGAATCTTGCCGATACCTGCACACACACACACACACACACACACACACACACACACACACACACACACACACACACGCGCGCGCGCGCGCGCGCGCGCGCGCGCGCATACACACACACACACACACACACACACACACATGTATTTGACAGGAATCCTCGATACAATGAGTTTCCCGAAGGTCAGGACGACTCCCACAAGTGGCAATCGGGCGCATCGCTAGATCATTACAATAAGACAGAAAAAAATGATATATATATTTATAATGTGGAAGATCGCGCGCGAGGAAGAGCGAGAAAAAAGAGTAACAGAGTGTGTGTTGATCGAGCAGAGGAGATTGGTAGTTAGTCGAGGCCTTCAAAGAGCACGGGGATCTCTTCTTGGTTTGAAAATGAAAGGGACAGTGGCTGCGAGCTCCTGATACGCAGCATCCATCTCTATCTCGCTTGCGTCATTCACCTGCCGATCTTTCAAGCCTTATACATAAATAAATAAATAAATGTGTATGTGTGTGTGTGTGTGTATGTATGTGTGTGTAAATAAATATGTACGAATATTACTTAAAAAATAATTATAAGAGTTTAAAAAACTATTACTGTGATTATTAATTACATTAATAATCATGATAATAATTAAGCACATAATTTTTTTACTTTAATAGACACTAGCTTTTGCCCGCAACATCGTTCGTGTGGATTTTAGGATTTGATCCAGAGAGATCAACAAGGAAAGAAAAAAGTAAAAATTAAGCGATCATCACAGTGTGAAATAAAAAAAAAAAATTTTTTGCATTATTCGATAGTTTAGACGGTTAT
Organism: Ophion ventricosus; assembly: GCA_963932345.1. NCBI lineage: Eukaryota > Metazoa > Arthropoda > Insecta > Hymenoptera > Ichneumonidae > Ophion > Ophion ventricosus. The sequence continues at coordinate 429 of CAWVQM010000486.1, read as the reverse complement.
AAACATGATGTTCAATTTTTGGGGTGAAATTCGAATAATTTCAGTCGCTACAGCTTTTTTTAGAGAAAGTGATTCGAGCAGCGCCGCGAGACCCGGAGAATCGTTTATCTCGAAATGTCGTTTTTCAAAACGGTGCACACTGTCAAAGGAAGAGTGTTCAAGCTATCCGTCTCAAATTTTGACACAACATTCTTCACGTCATTCTTTATCTTGCTATGGGAGCTTTTTTTTTGAAATTTTCATATTTTCGAATAAATTCGATACTTTTTTTTCACAACACCGTCATTTCAATTTTGTTTTAAAAAAAACCTCCATAGCAAGATAGCGGCTTTCATACTGATTAATAATCGCTTTACGAATTTTATAATAATTTGTAAAGCGATTATATTTACGGCCACAACCGTGTACACCGTGAGGATTCGTTTTTTT
>CAWVQM010000485.1:0-28612 GCA_963932345.1 Ophion ventricosus | reverse complement strand
GGTTAAAGTGAACCATGTCACATTTCGGGTAATTTAAGAATGCCTGAGAACTTGCGTGAGGTATTTTTATCTTTGAGTTATAAATAAGAATCTTAGCGTTTAGCATAGAAAATTATGATTTTATGCGAATTTCAACGAGTTTTCATATATGACGATTACCGGTTCAGCAATGTAAATACTCTGCCGATTAATCGCCATGGCTATCGATAGCTGGGACAAGGTTGGCAAAAAAAATTATGTATCGAATATTAATTTATAAAAATTTAGAAAAAAAAATATTGTGCCCGTTCTTAGCATTGTCTGAAGAATCCACGGATCAGTAATCGTCATACACATGGCGATGGTAAAAAGATATACGTATAAAATAAACGTTGTCGATTACGGGGTTATGACCATGTCGATAACTGGGTACGTCTCTTACACAAATGAACACCACTCGACTGAAAAAAAACATTTTGAAATTATTTTCATGATAAACTAGTTGTTAATAATTATTGGAAATGAATAAAAATGATAATTCGGACGTAATAACCATAATTAGTTTTATTTTTTCATTTAATAAAGTACTCTTACATATCTTACTCGTAATCAGTTGGTCAAAGATCCGGTACTTGAACCAGATTTAAAATAAATCCTATTATTAAATATATTTTAAATATTATTAAATAAATATTTAGGCAATAGAATATTAATAAAAGTAGACATTAAGATTTCAGATATTGTAAAAAAATGAAATGTTTGTGTTTTAAGATACGTACGTACGGTGATAATAATCGATGAATCATACGAGGTGTGTGAATTAAGTAATGAGATCGGCAACGTAGCATTTGATCTGGCAACACTTAGGCCGCGAGACTCGGACGGGTGGCAGGTGGAAATGTCATACGTCTTCAGTACGAGTTTGAACTCGCTAGAGTTATTTGGTTGTGGCGTAGCGATTTTTTTTCGTGAAACAGTTCTTTCTAGTGCGTTCTAAAAATTAGTGACATCAATTTCGAGCAACGCTGTGCTATCAGGTTTTGCTTCAGACTTGGGCACAGCGCAATGGAAACTTTTGCAAAACTTCAGCAGACCTACGGAGACAGTGTTTTGTCAAGGGCCCAGGTTTTTCGGTGGTTTAAGGCATTTTCAGAAGGAAAAGAGTCGATTAAAGATGAACCGGGCAGTGATAGGCCTTCATCATCAAGAACCGATGAAAATATCGACAGAATCCGGGATCTTATGCTTTCAGATCGTCGGTTGAAAGTCAGAATGATCGGGGAAGAATTGAATTTGACTCACACCACCATTCATCAGATTTTGACCAATGAATTGGGGATGAGAACAATTGCTGTCACACAGCAATTTCAATAAACGAGTTTTTGGCCGGTAAAAACATTCCTGTGGCTCGTCAGTCTCCTTATTCGCCTCGACTTGAGTCCTTGTGACTTTTTCCGCTTCCCGAGATTGAAAAATCATCCCAAGGGACCTCATTTGGGGACACTCGAAAAAATTCAAACGGCTGTAACCAACTAGCTGAAGGCTATTCCAGTATCCGAATTCCAGCACTGCTATGAGGATTGGAAGAACCGTCTCCAGCGCTGTATGGCTTCCGAAGGAAGTTATTTTGAGAGCGACAATATTGAAATGTAATTCTATGCGAATAAAATTTTTTTTAAATTCAGTCTCGATACTTGATTTACGCACCTCGTATGTAAGAGAAATGTATATCTTGAACTGTTTGTCAAATATTTAAATAAAAAGCAAAAAGTTTGTGACTGAGTGAGTACAAATTATTCTGCAGTCCTATATCCAGATACAATTATTATCCAGATATACCTAATTAGTTAAAGCAGTTTGAACACATGTTTTGATTAGTGGGACGTTCACATGACGATTACCAAAACAACCGCCATGGCCGCATGACGATGACCCACGTCCCTTTAGATCCTAACACCCAGTGCGTCTAGGGCAGGGTACACTAGCGCAGCCCTACTAAGGAGCAGGGTTGGTAAACGTAACATAATTATAGTAGATATCACATAATTTGGCCATGCTCAATATGTGACACAACGCTCGCACTGTGTAATGCAAATCTACGATAATTTTGTTGAGAGCTGCTACTTGGAGAAAAAATGAAATGTTCGATAACCGCCGTGGCACGATGGAAGAGTGTTCTGTTTTACCTCTTAGAGAGAGAAAGGGCGCGCGCAATTCGTCCGCTTACGACTGCGACTGTAGCGGCATTAGTGACTAGCAACTGTTTTGGCAGTTGACATACGACGAAATGATAGCGAGACACCACACCGCCACACTCCTACTGCAAATCACCACGCGCTACCCCCACTCTACGTTCTCCTCAATACCGACACGTTGATACACGAATGTGGTAGTGGGTAGCTCAAGGGGTCTTCTTTATATTCGTAATAAGAGGAAATAATCCGTATCATGTACTTAAAATTTTAATTATTTCAAGTTTTGTTTATTTCAAGTTTTTTTTTTATTTTAATTTCTGAAAATTTATTTTGTTAAAAAAGACTGAAGACTACGATTATAAAAAACTTACCACACGAATCGTAAATATGGAAATGACGTTAATTTTTTTTCGTTATTTTGTGAAAATACAATAATCATTTGATCTCAAAATAATGACCGTGGACCTTGTGAATGATTTATTTTTATAGTTTTAACTGCAAAATGAGAAATATTATAATTTTATGGCCCAGCTGCGATAATAGCTATGAATGCCAATCCTGCTGAGGATTCTGTCACTGTACCCGAGACGAAACCCTAACATCCTTTTCTTGCCTTCCTACCTTACCGACCCAACAGGCACCTGGACAAAAACACGATCATGCAGAGATCAACTTCTACTACTGGGAACTCCGAAATTTTTATCAAACTAATGGCATCTAGTTAGCACGAATTGCCCTGAAAACCATAGAACAGTTTGTAGCTGTCGTGTGATATTGATTTAAAAAAGGATTAAGGTAGTATTGTCGCCAAGGCGTTTTTCTATAGATTTTTCTTGTATTTTGAGGACCCATTCAGGACACTATTAAGTGATTACCTGCAAATTTTCAAAAGGTTTCACCGTTGTGTATTCGCGATAATGGCAATCAAAGATTGCACGGTTTTACACGTGTTCTTATAGGGAGCAGTGGAAAATTTCACATTTCACGCAATAACTTCGAAACTTTTCTACAGATTTTTTTTTGAAAATTCTTAATTACAGAGGACTATGTAACGAAGTGGGTAAAAAAATCATGAATTTTGACCGTCTAGTTTCAGAGATATAGCGATTTAAATTAAGGCCTTAGGTCACTCTAAAGACCAAAAAGGGCATATTTTGTGCTTTTTTTTCAGCGAAACCATAAAATAAATCGAAATTACAAAATAGGGGTTTTCTTATACACGTAATTGACTATACAAAATTATTTTTTCCCAGGGGTACATGTCAAAATGGCGACTGTGCAGCATTTCTCCGATGACGCCTTTATTTCTGGAAATTCAACAGCCGGATCAACAGTTCCTATAATTTTTTAGTTATGATGAGACATTAAAGTTTTTTCGATTATATATAAGAATAGCTATAGAAGTACGTAGGATTTTTTTGATATATTGTTTTTTGTCAAAATGGTCCATTTCTAAAACAAAAAGTATAAAATGCCATGAGAAAATCTTCAGAAAATTATTTATAAAAAAGGAACTATGCAATATAATTAAAGAATCATACGTAGTGCCTCAGAAAATGTAATTCCAAATATACAGTTAAAATTTCAAGTGAATCGGTTGAAATTTGTTTGGGTTATGAGTCCGGCCGACTTGAAAAATGTAGTTTTGAGATAAACGCGTTTAAAGTTAGTAGAAAGTCATGACATGAATCAAGAGGGGTTGCGCTATAATTCGAAAATCGAGAACTTAGAGATTTTTCACACCCATAATCTTTTGGAATATAATTTTATACATACTAAGGTATATTTTTAACAAAAAATATCGATTTTTGGAAAATCCTAGAGTGGCTTAAGGCCTTAAGCAATGTCTAGCGACGCTAGCGCCACGAAGCGGCTAGAACTAAATTACAGTAGTGTGTGCATATCCATATACGCAGAGAATCTACGTATTAGTAACCGGAATGGATAGTGTGATACAAAAGTGAGGGTTCGGTAAACATTATATTGTGCGTTTTCATCATTATAAGTTTTTACATCCCGATAAGATGTACAACCAACGTTAAAAGGATATTTTGCAATATTTTGAAGCTTTCATCGATTGAGCGGAGAATAAACTTTTCAACGTGACTGTGGTGAGCCTACTACCTTAAATGTCAATGTAGGATGTTGTGAGGACTTGGATGATTTGTTACAGAATTGGCACACGGTGATATGAAGGGTTAAGATAGACTACAAACTGTTGCACGTACATTGTAGATGGAGAAGGTCAAGAAAGCGACGATTCCGCATTGAACGCCCCGTATTGCATGGACGCGTAAAGAGTCGCGGCAGCGATTGGTGCGTGTGCGTTGAAACTCGTCCATCAGGGGTACAAGCGTCCGGAGGGGAACCGGCGTTGCGCTCGGTAAGCTATGACGAAGGTTAACCTATCTCGGTGCTCGGATCTAAACGTTTTACGTACATATATGTACCGCGCGTACTGTACGTGCCGCTTTAATCTGTGTGCGTGCGTGTGTGTGTGTGCAGCACGGTCTGTGCCCGCTACCATTCCCGTATACATCTCCCCCGCCCCCCGCCATCGTTTCACCGAGTACATTTCTAGCATTTTATAACAATTGGATGCGAAGACAAGGGGATGCCACGTTGGCGAAAATGAACTCGAATGTGCGTACAGAAAGATCGAACCAGAAGAGCGAATTATTTCGCTAGAGCGCAAAATTTTGAAACTTCGGCTTGATCGACGAAAGTGGAATGAGCGTTATGGCAGATATCTCTCTCTCTCTCTCTCTCTCCCCCCCCTCTCTCCCTCTCTTCCTCTGTTTTTTCGTAGGTTTAGGATAAATCAGGATTAGAATAAGGGTTTTAAAATTTTTTGTAAGCAATTGTTTTTTTATTTATTATTCCTCATGAAATGGACACTAGTCTGCACGGTGCTCTTAGGGAGCTACCACCCCAAAGAACGCAATAAATAAACATTGTCTTTATCTCTTTCTCTCTTCATGTTAAGGGGTTTCAACACGAAAATCGAAATGCTTGTAGACGGTCAAAATTTATATCCCCGAGAGATTAATTTAGGATACTTTAACTGTCCAACGATCAATCGGTTTCCCAACATAGTTTCGAAGATTTTTAATGTTCAAGTTGAAACTTTATCCATTTGGTAATACACATGAACACCTCATAAACATCAGTCTGTAAGGACAAAAATAATGTCGAGATAAAGTTTAAAAAAAATCTGTGCCAACCATGATTATAGTTTTAGGAATATTGTGTTAAATAATCAAGTCGTTTCTCTACTTCGTTATTTAATAATACTCGAAAAAAGATGTGAATTTTGAGCTCGAACGGTTTGTTTTCGGTCATTAACGAAACTTGTGGGTTAAGGTAGTAGTCTCGCCACATTCACGTTGAAAAGTTTATGCTCCGCTCAATCGATGAAAGTTTCGAAATATTGCGAAATATCCTTATAATGTAGGTTGTACATCTTATGGGGATGTAAAAACTTATAAAATAATCATGAAAATGCCTAATATAATGTTTACCTAACTCTCACTTTTGTGTCAGACTATCTATGCCGGCTCCTAATACGCAAATACTCTGCGTATACAGATATGTACACAATACTGTAATCTAGTTCTAGTCTACTCCAGTCGCTTCGCGGCGCTTGGGTCGCTAGACATTGCTCAATTTAAATCACTATATCTCTGAAACTAGACGGTCAGAATTTATGATTTTTTTAACCCACTTCGTCATATACTTCTGTAATTGAGAATTAAAACAAAAAAATCTGTAGAAAAGTTTCGAAGCTACTGCGTGAAATGTGAAATTTTCCACTGCTCCCCATAAGAATACGTGTAAAACCATGAAATCTTTGATTGTCAATATCTCGAAAACGGAATGGTGCATCCTTTTGAAACTTTTCAGGTAATCATTTAATAGTGTCCTGAATGAGTCCTCAAAACAAAGAAAAATCTATAGAAAAGCGCCTTGGCGAGACTATTACCTTAAACGTGGCGACACCGCGTTAACTGGCTCTGTCGTGTGAGCCATTCACAGTCAAGCATTAACTGTCGGGGATTTCAAAATCGACGAATGTTTGAAACCTGCATAGTATTACAGCATTTCAACTTTATAATAAAATGTATTTATCGATCGGCTCAAAAACTCTGCCGAATCAAAAACTCTTTATAAAACGTTGTACGTTGAACATTTTTCACCATGTAAATAACCTGGAGCCGACGATTCTTTAGCAATAGTCAGTCGTACCAATTGCAGAGAATGCCGCTGTTGCCAAGTATATCGGTTATTTTTTCTTGAATAAAATTGCAACATATTAATATTTGGCTGCAAAATAGATGAGTATTAATATCATTACCCGGCTTAGAAATATTTTTCAACAATTTTATGAGTCGATCGCCGAATATTATTCGAGTAATTGCCGAATGATAATTTATTTTTAAATGAAATTTTATTCGCAAAAAATTGCTTGCCTGCCGAAAACCCATTGTGTTTTCATCCCTACTCTTGCAGCTAAAGAACGTTATCGAAACTCCTTAATGTTGATAGACCGAAGGGGTGCATGACCTTCGGTCTATGACGGCCTTCTAAATCCGGACGTCTAAAAGATGGCCGGAATTTTTTACTATCCCGCATTTTCGTACGGAATATTTGAGCCACTATTTTTATTTCTCTGCTCCATACCTTTTCGATGCATTTCCATCTGGTGGCATCGGCCTGAACAAAATGCCATTCAATGAAATGGCCTTGCAACTGCTCACAACGAGTAGTATTTAGAATTCCGACGACCTTTTACGGTTTTCCTTCGAACGATTTTCAATTCGAAAATTGCGATTTTCTTTCATTTGCATTTTTTCTGTTTGCTTGAAGTTTTTCTTTTTATTTGCGTTTTTTAAATTTTCACTTGCCTTTTTATTTCATTTTATTTGTGCTTTTCTTTATTTTCTACGTTTTTTCCATTTTGTATTTCTTTTGCCAGAGTAATTTTTCTGTGTTTTTGTATCGAGTCTCTTTTATTTTTTGTATTTTTTTCTCTGCATTACACGATATGTGAGGTTTGTCTGACAGAGGCTGCTTTTGGTCCTAGCAGCACCAATGAGTCTAACCTAATATAATCTGATCTCTCCCTAACGAAACCCAAACAAACATATCGTTTTCTTCTTTGGTTTTTTTATAGTTTCAGGTTTTTATTGTTTTATTACTAGTCATGATTTTTAATATAACGTTTATAAAACCTTGTATATGAAAATATTGTTCCTCAGCCGTTTACTACTGATTTTTGGGCACAGTTCTCTTAGGGAGCTGAAGCTCCAGTGCACGAAATAACGAAATATTTTCTCCGTTTCTTTTATTTTTTTTTTGTTAATTTTACTTTCGTTGCTTTCTGTTGGAGAGATCCAAAATGATATATCATTATGCTTTCACCAACTTTGCCTCAAAGTTACTAAACTGAGACATAACTAATAAACCAATAAATTAATCAATCATAGTGGACATCATACCATTTCGTGGACCGTCATCAAACGGACGGTTTCACTCGAGATTTTTTATAGCATAGACAACGAAAAAGCGAGAGAAGGGGGCTTGAGGGAGGGAGAAAATAATTTATCGACGCGTACTCTCGCAATTGGGTGACCCACGTGACCTAGAGAGTAAGCTACTTCCAGTGGCAAAGTGAAATCGCCACTGGACGCAACCAGGCTAATTTCGGGGCCGAATTTGCAACCACGTGAAAAAAAAATAAGGCAACAAATAACAAGAAAAAAAAGGCTGTCTCTTGAATGGACATAAGATCGAGGCTCGACAAAAACATATCGTCCTCTCTTTTTTTCTTCGAGCGCTATATTTTGACAGCCCGACAGTAATTTTCGACCGGTCGCGTTGCCCGCTTGGGCGGGAGAGCTCAACGCACCGTCCGAAAGGGAAAAGGAAGCGTGGAGACGGTAATAAAAAAATTGAGAGGAGAAGAGCCGAAGAAAAAAGTGGAGAGAAGACGAACGAGGAGTTCGTAGGAGGAGATCGGGACGAAAGAAGGTGAAGGTGGAGTCTCGCGTGAGGTACGAGAGAGGGAGGGAGGGAGGGGGGGGGGGGGGGGGGGAGAGAGAGATGGGGGGAGGGGGGGGAGAAAAGTGGTGAGTTGGAGCGAAATCGCGTCGGGGTACCTCGACCTCTACCTTGGTCGCCACGCTCCGGGGAATTCTTCGGGAAAGCCTGCTTCTCCGGTTACGGGCACACGCACACACTTTGCATTCCCTATATGTATATATATATATTGCACTCCAGCAATGGGAATTATGACGAGACGAGAGCTCACTCCTATCCATCAAACTATACGTATCGAGGCAACGCGGTGCATTATCAATAAAAAGAAAAGTCCGCAAAGAAGAGCAACAATTTCAGCTCTCAATTGGTAGGGATTCTCATTAAATTGTGCGATAGCGAATATTGAAAATAAACGACAATCAACGTGTCGTAATTTGCGGCGTCTCAAAAATCAGACGGATAAATAGTTGATAATTAAAAACCGTTATTCTCGCTTGTTTTAACATTGATTCCTATATATATATATATATTTATGTACAGTAATTTAGTTGAATTTTTCTTTTAGCATTGAAATTACAATAGGCGTTCAAATTTAAGCAGGGAAAAAAGTTTTAATGCAAATGTTAGATAAACATTTTTTTGGGCGCAGTAATTTATTTTCATTTAGGTTATATATATATATATATAGTGATTAAGATTGATTTAAAAAATGTATTAAGTTCATTCAAAGGATAATATTATTAATAAATTTGGTTTACGTTAATTAATAAAATAATAAAAGTACATAATACCTATAATCATAGATATATTTCAATTCAATAAATTGAACCATCAAACTGAAATTAAATTTAATGAAAATAGATTTATTACTAAATTTGTTATATACTTAATATTATTTTAATTTATTATTTTTTATTTATTGTTTTAATATATTATAATTTTGATGAAATAGTGTAATATTATAAATACATGAATAACATTTACAAAAATGTATTTATTTCACTCGGTACGATAATGAACGTTTTACACACGCGAGGCGTAAAACGCCCATTTTCACACCTCGTAAAATAAAATTTCGTACAATACTCGACGAAAAACTTTTTTTAATCTCGTGTCATTGCATCACTCGCCTCGAGTCGTGCCGCAAACTCACACTCGTTAGAAAAAAAAATGTTCGTGCTCGTATCGTAATATAATATTATATATTTAATTGATACATTATTTTTTTAAATTAATTAACCAAAAATAAAGTATTAACAATCCAATTGAAATTAAATTTAATAAAAATAAATCTATTACCAAATTATTATTTACTTTTATTATTTTATGATTAAACCTAAAATCAAATTTAATAATAACATTATACTTTAAGGTAGTGATCTCGCCAAGGCGTTTTTCTATAGATTTGTTTTTTATTTTGAGGACTCATTCAGGACACTATTAAATGATTACCTGCGAAATTTCAAAAGGATTCACCGTTCCGTTTTCGAGATATTGACAATCAAAGATTTCATGGTTTTACACGTGTTCTTATGGGGAGCAGTGGAAAATTTCACATTTCACACAATAACTTCAAAACTTTTCTACAGATTTTCTTTTTTATTCTCAATTATATATGACGAAGTAGGTAAAAAAACCATGAATTTTGACCGTCGAGTTTCAGAGATATAGCGATTTAAATTAAACAATGTCTAGCAACGATAGCATCACGAAGCGACTGGAGCCGATACTAGAACTAGATTGCAGTAGTGTGTGCATATCCGTATACGCAGAGAATCCACGTATTAGTAGCCGGAATGGATAGCCTGGTACAAAAGGGAGGGTTAGATAAACATTATATTAGGCGTTTTCATCATTACTTTATAAGTTTTTACATCCCGATAAGAAGTACAACCTAAATTATAAGCATATTTCGCAATATTTCGAAGCTTTCATCGATTGAGTGGAGAATAACCTGTTTAACGTGACTGTAGCGAGACTACTACATCAAATGAACTTGAATAAAGATTTCAAGTAATGTTTCTTCCTGTTTTTTTTTCATTTTTCCTGTGTTAAAACGTATACCGTTGCGGGTGTTTACGTATTATCCTCCCCAATTGAACCCTTGCATATCGCTACCTAACCTCACTGAGCTCATCTAAACGAACGTTCCGTTGTGTCCATAGCCGTCTTAAACTATACTATACCGCATTTGTCAAGGGTACGGGGAAACCGTTGAAAACTCGTACCGGTATGAACGGCCCTATTCTCCTGATTCTCTGGTGCACAGACCTTTATTCAAGTATCTACACCAAGATATCAGAAGTATTGACCTTCAGCTCACTGGTTGATGCGCCAGCCGGTACACGGCTAAGCGATCACTGCTCCGAGTATTGGCTATGCACAACGCTGCTTAACCCGAAGTACCGCCAAAGCCGAACCCCGACCGCACATTTACCAGGGCCGGTAATTTCAAGTAATCTTAATCAATATACATATATGTATAGCATAAATCATACTAAATTACTGTACATAAAAATGTACATATGTATATATAATTAATTTTTAAGCAAACAAAAAGAAAATTTATATATACAAACAGAACTGAATAAAATAAAGTCGGAAGGGATAATGCAAAGTAAATGGCATCGTGCGTACTTTATTTTGTCCGGTGTAGTATATATATATATATATATATATATATATATATGTGTGTGTGTTATATATATATACGCTCGTGTATGTAAACGGTCTATGTACTTGATACGTAAAGATTAACGTGCGTTCAACGCGTATCCGTACTCTGATTTTGCGCTCTTGCGTTCCGCATCGCGGACGGCAGACAATGACGCAACCCGATCTCCTTGGCGCCATCGTACGTTGCATCGTCTTTGCTCGATGCAACGCCGGATCCGCTCACTCTCTTTCTCTTCCTATCTGGTCTTCGTGCCGGCGCGAGGGGGGAGAGTGTATTCTGTGGCAAGATGGGTCGGAGTACGTTTGATAAAAGAAAGAAAGAGAGAGAGAGAGAGAGAGAGAGAGAGAGAGAGAGAGAGAGAGAGAGAGAGAGAGAGAGAGAGAGAGAGAGAGAGAGCGAGAGAGAGAGAGAGAGAGAGAGAGAGGTGAAAAAAATCGAAAGGGTGGAGAAGCAAAGTTTATAGAGAGAGAGAGTCAGTCTCCGCGGAACTTCTCTTCAGACTTTTACCGTTCTGCAAGTCTGCAATTGACATTGTAGCGCACAACGATGTAAAAACAAAGAGGGAGGAGGCAAAGGACGAGTCTACACGAGGAGACTCACGATAAGGTCCACAAACGACAACGACGGCGACGAAGAACACATTGTATAATCTTCGATACCGATAAATTTGCTCCCCCCCCCCCCTCTCCCTCCCACTCTCTCCCTCTCTCTCTCTCTCTCTCTCTTTAGACGGATCTCAAGTGGCCCGTACGGATCGCTCGATCTTTTTCCCGTTCAACATACGATGTAGGGATCGCCTAAAGAGAGATCCGTCGCCCCCGCCCCGCAATCCTCCTCTTGCCATTCGATCTCTCCATTCATCTCTTTCTAACTCCCTTTTTCTTGGTGCATCCGTGATCGCATTTCCGGGTTACGAGCCTCTCTCTCAATTGTCGAGCATCTGAACCCAGAGTAGAAAGAGAAAGAAGGAGAGAGGGGGAGAGAAAGAGGGAGGAGAGCGAAAGGGTGAGATATCCGCGATAAAGTTCTCGAAGCAACGACGCTCGTAAACAGCAATCGGACGATCGGGAGATCTGGGATCGCGATCTCTTATTCCCTTATTCTCTCTCAACCTCTCTTTCCGCGAGCTTGTTGCATAACACAGCCAAGAAGGATCGCACACTACGTGAGTGGATCACTGGATGCTCTCCACGGCGTTGCCCTCTTCGATATATATATGAGGTATTCCAAGTGTTTTCGAACGGCCTAAAAGCCTGACCTTCTTCAATCTTTTTCAAAGTTGGTGATGTTTTTGTATCATATATTTTGAGTACGTGGCATTTTTTTCAGATTTTTATCGGCTCGCTAACTCGGCTAACTCGGGCATAAGATTTTACACGTGATAAAATTTCAAATGATCGTGTCGTAGTGATCTTCTCGTCGTACGAAAAAATGTCCTCTACAATAAAGATGCGTTTTTATATGAACTATTTTGAAAAAAAATTTCAAAATTTTCCAAGTACTACGACACTAAAAAAAAAAAAAGAAAAATCTTTCATTTTTTAATTTTTTAACTCCAATGACTAGGTTGATCCTGCTGAAATTTACACTGAATTTTCTTTTATTAGTGTAAAACAACATGTGTAAGTTTCATTCTGGGCTGGGCTTGCGCTCAGTTAATATCGTCGTCTTAAATTTAATGGGAAATTGTTTTTGTATAATACAAAACAAAAATCGCAACAATGATCATTTATAATAAAATGATCATTGTTATTATTACGATAAAGATAATGATAAAAAAAACATCAATAACACGTTATTATTATTGTTATTATTATTATTGATTCGTGAGCTCGAACTGTAAGTCCTAGAAGATCATATCGCGGTATTATTTTATTCGTAACAATAATTTTTATAATAACAGTAACAACAGCAGCGACAACAATAGCAATAATGATATAACATTAAGAACAATATTTGTACGTGTAATGATATCGATAATAATAATAACAATCGCTATATTAATAATAATAATAATAACGGTGGAGGTGAATGTTTCACAATGCAAACTCAGAGAGTGATCTTCCGATCGCCCGGATCAATACGATCGGATAGTAACAATTATAATGAATAAATAAATAATTATAAAAATAAAAATAGAACTTTTAAACAATAATAAAGTGAAATAATTTGAAAAAAAAAACATCATTTTCAATAACTAATCAATAAATAGTTCATAAATTTAAGAAATAAAAAAAGAATTTAAAAATAATAAAAAGGAAATGAAATAACAATGAAAATCAAAAACAAATAATAATAAGTCCGGTATAAGATACAAAAGAGAGGTAGAGAGAGAGAGAGCGACGTTCTCGTGGCTGTGGGATCTGCCAAACGTCACATCCCGTGGATTTATCTCGCCCGATCCGTCGCTCCATAACGGTGAACACAAACGTTTCTTCGCTTTGATTTCTCAAAGCCCACTCCCACGTTGGCGCTCGTACACTCGTATACACAATACAGTATGTGCACGATTTTCTTTATTTTTTTTTCGTCCGCATTTATATATATATATATATATGTGTGTGTGTGTGTGTGTGTGTTTGTGTGTACTGTGTCTACGCGCATTGGCCAATCTCGCGTTTATCGTCGTGGCGATTGCACGTCGAGTAAACGTGTAGACATCGACAGATATTTTAACACGTTACGAAACGCGCCGCCACCTCGTACACAAAATAGTGAATGCACACACACGCACACACACACACACACACACACACATATTTGTGCGATGTGCACCTTCGTCGTGCTACTCGTGTTGTCATTTTCCTGTTCTCATTTTTTTTTCTTGCCTCTTCTCCTCTCCTCCGTTCACTTCCGTTGGCGTAATTGATAGATGCGAGAGAATTGCGACAATTGGCCGACATTTGACGACCCTGAAGCGTGCGGAGTCTGCGAATAGAGAGAGTACAAGGGAGAAGGGGAAAACAAAGAAAACAAAAAATAGGGAGACTGCAACCGCACTTACAACAGCGACAACTGTGTCGACGGAATCTCTTTTGTCAGGAGAAAAAAAAATAGAGTTCCCAGGACGAGGATGAATCGCTGAAGGTGGAACAGCGAATGGGGGGACGGCTGCAGAGGAGGGGGGGGGGGGGGGGGTGCAATGCGATCGTGGCATCTCTTAGCAAGGCCGTTGCGCTATTTCTTGCGCCAATAAAGCCCCGAAGATCTTTTTCTTCGCCTTGTCTGGTTATCTCTCCACTCGTCCTTTCTACCTGTACATTTTTTTTCCCAGAGGACTTCGAGCCATGAAAAGACGGCAACGCGCATACGCCGGAAGTCGAGGGAGTATGACGCGTGGAACGGTTGCAGTCGGACCTTTATTATATGCGTGTAGAAGTGTGTTTATAAATACTGGGCGTTCACAACTATGAGGGTTTTGTTGAAAATTGTGGTGCAACAAAAAAATTGGCCGGGATATTCGCGTTCAAAGTCCAAATAGTAAAGAATAATAGCAAAGTTATTGCTTACGTACGGAACGTGCGAGCCGGATCGAGCGTGGCTTCGAATACATCTTCGGACGAGTGAATTTTTTTCTTTTTCAAACAATTTTTTTCGCAAAAAAGTATCACAGAGACTTGCTCTGCAAATCGATGATACGATTTAATTATTTTCGTTTATTATTTAATACTGGATGAAATAAAAAAAAATCGCGCGTTAGGAATTGCTGTGCTCAGCTTCGGGCTCAACACGCGATAATATCGGCCAATTTTTGTCGCACGATATTTCCAAAAAAAAAGCCTTTTGCTCGCAATGACACATCCCATATGCTTATGAAGGCAACCCTTATAGTTGTGAGTCACCCTATGTGTTTGTAAAGGGTGCTTGTCGCATAAACCGACAAATTTATTTGGGGGATTGGGGGCGTCATTTGCTAGTTTTTTCACCCTTAGACCCTATGTCCTAAGTGTCACGGTAATTGAGATATGATTTTTTTTTTTCGTTTTTTGTTAATGACCCGACATTTCGCCTTTGAATCGTCATATTTTTTTTTTTTCGTGGTTGTAATAACACGAAATAACTTATGTTGCATGCATACGGAATAAAGGTCATTTTTAGCAAAATTTATAACTCAAGTTTAATTTAAAAAAACATCGGAAACATAAAAAGTCTTTTCTTAACCCTGACCCTGGCAAATTAGTATCTCTTATTTTGACCACATAATGAATGATTTCTATAACATGTAGCATAACGCTAGAAAGGGTATAAACTAGAGAACCTTTTTGAAACAAAGCTAAGTTCAAAAAAGCTTTTAGTTTTTTTATGACTTTAGAAGTTGACATTTTTCATACATTTACACACTTTTCAAGACATTGGAAGCTCATGAGTAATTTCCTTGAAACCAATTGCACCAAATAATGATTTATTTATGATAAACATACATTCAAGAATACAAGAAAGATTATTTCGTGCTATTGCAGCCACAATTAAAAAGACGACATTTCGGGTAATTAAAAAAAAACGAAAAAAAATCATATATCAATGGCCGTGATGTGTCACGGCCATTCATATATGATTTTTTTTTCGGGTCTAAGGGTGAAAGGTGAAAAAGGGTCTAAGGGTGAAAAAACTAGAAATGACCCCCTCAATTCCCCAAAAAATGTTGTCGGTTCATGCGCCAAACACCCTGTATACACACATACACACACGCACACACATACATATATCACACATCAATCGTCATTGCAACACACACGAGGCATTACAAAATGCAATAATATAGATCGATCGAACGGAACGAGGTACGGACGTTTTGCCTACGCGCACACCCCGCCTGTATTATTGAAACCCCATATATACATAATCTCATATACACACCCGCGAGTGATAATAATCAAACAATTGACGCAACGATTTATAGTGTCCATTCTGCCGGTGATAAAATCAGGAAACTTTATGACAGAGGCTCATAATACGCTGCGGTTCGTACGCGTTTCCGCAACTGTGTCCGTGAGTGCGTGAGTATAACTTGATGCGTATCGTCAATGCATATGTATGTGTATGCGTGCGTGCGTGTGTGCGCGCAAGTAGTTACGAGAGTCCCTGCGAACCGCGCACCGGAGGGCTATGACGCTCCATGTGTAATCGCATTAATATAATATTATCCGACGATCGGACCTGGTAATGGCGGGCGGGAGGGGGGGGGGGGCGGTTGAGACGATGGAGAAAAGGTAGAATAAAAGAGGGAGAGGGAGGTTATGCGCGCAGTAACCCAGTGAACTACAAGCGTGCAACAGAGGGGGGGGGGGGGGCAACTCTCGGTGTTGCGAGACCGCGCACATGCTCTCAGACAATGAGAGGACAATGAATCTTGCATCTCTTTTCTCTCTGTTGCTCCTCTGAGTTGGCGCGACTTGTGCGCACAAGTCGACCTACGGAGACACTCTCTCTCTCTCTCTCTCTCTCTCCTCTCTCTCTCTCTCCTCTCTCTCTCTCTCTCGCTTTCTCTCTCTCCTTGCAGCCTATATAGGACGACACACCACGGTTGCTCATATAGCTATGCGATATGCACTATGCAACGAAAGGAGAGGCGGTCATTGTAGCAGAGAAAGCTGCGAGTGGAGATCTTATTGCGCTCTTGTGATCGTTGCCTCTGCGAGGGGAATGCAATGCGGTAGCTCCGATTCTCTCCATCTCTCTCTCTCTCCTCTCTGAGGAGCGTGACAGCGTAAATGAACCCATATTCTCTTCTTCTTTTTTTATTTTTATTTTATCTTCTCTTTTTCTTTTTCTTTTATTATAGGTTTACGAGGTATGTAAATTAAGTAATGAGACTGATTTTTTTCAATTTTCTTCATTTGAATGGAATTACAATTGAATATTGTCTCCCTCAAAATAACTTCCTTGGGATGTCACACATCGCTGCAGACGGTTCTTCCGATCCTCATAGCAGTGCTGGAACTCGGATACTGGAATAGCCTTCAGCTGGTCGGTTACAGCCGTTCGAATGTGTTCGAGTGTCCCAAAATGACATCCCTTGAAGTGAATTTTCAAACTCGGGAAGAGAAAAAAGTCACAAGGACTCAAGTCAGGCGAATAAGGAGGCTGAGGAGCCACATGAATATTTTTACTAATCAAAAACTCGTTTATTGAAATTGCTGTGTGACAAGGCGCATTATCGTGATGCAAAACCCAGTTGTTATTGATGTTTGGTCTCACACGTATGACCCTTTTTCGAAAGTTTTCAAGAACCTCTCGGTAAAAGTGTTGTTCGACCGTTTGGCCTTGAGGCACAAACAAGAACTTCATCGGTTCTCGAATATGAAGGCATTGCGCTATGTGGTTCATCTTCAATTGACTCTCTTCCTTCTGAAAATGCCTTAAACCACCGAAAAATCTGAGCCCTTGACAAAACACTGTCTCCGTAGGCCTGCTGAAGTTTTGCAAACGTTTCCGTTGCCCTGTGCCCAAGTCTTAAGCAAATTCTGATATCACACCGTTACTCAAAATTGACGTCACCCATCTTCAGAACGCAATAGAAAAAACTGTTTAACGAAAAAAAAAAATCGCTACGGGCAACCAAATTACTCTAGTGAGTTCAAACTCGTACTGAAGGCGTATCACGTGTTCACCTGCCGCCCTTCCCAGTCCTGCGTTCCAAGTGTTGTCAGATCGAACGCTACGTTGCCAGGTCTCATTACTTAATTTACACACCTCGTATACATTGGGAAAAAAATGTTGCTTGTGAATTGCGACGATTTTTATAGTGATTTGTACCATATTATATAATACGACTCTCTATATGCATAGTAATGTGCGTTCTACAAAAACAGAAAGTCAACCACAAGAAGTGTCGAACTGATGCCCTATTTTTGCAATGCAACAAATATACTATATAGCAGTTTGTAAAAAAAAAACACGTAGTTCCTAAAACTACTGAGCCGTGCTTGTTCCAGCTGCAAATGAATTACGTCTTTGCTATAAGTTAACATTGCCATAATTTTTTCCAAATAGCCACTTTGCGTCAGGTCTTTTAGCGAATTACACTCGACAAACGTTAGGAAGGTACGATCATGAAGAGGAATCCAACCTTCGGGGCTGAAATTTTTATATGATTTTGACGAATACCTTGTGCATGCTTTGAAAAAATTTGAGCTATATTGACCGTTCAGTTTTTTCGTAATAAAATGAAGCACGTCTTCTTATGGAGACGGTCGACCGGAAGTGTGATCAAGGCTTTGCTGCTCACGTATCCATAACTAAGGTCGTTGGAAAACTGAAATTTGATAAATTAGGCATAATAGATATTGTTAAAAATCGAAAATTCGAACTTCACCGTGCAGTTCAAGCACTACATTATAAAACGGTTTCAACGTCCGGTTGAATATTATCATAATGACGAAATAGTACCCATAGACTTGCCAACGTCGGGCGTAACAGCTGATTCGTTTGGCGAGGAAAACCTAGCTCTGTAGCGAGATTCTGTAACTCGGTAGCGACAGTTTTCGTTGTCATTGGCTAGCGACAGCCAATCGCATGCACGATCAGAAGAAAGGGAGCCTCTTATTGGCTGTTGCTAGCTAACGATAACAAAAACAGTCGCTTCCGAGTTACAGAATCTCGCTACTGCTTGGAAATCGTCGTGAAGACTCCAGAGTCATTGAGGATCTAATTTTTCAATTTTTATTAGTAAATATGCAATAAATGAAATATTTACCGCAAATTTGGTACTTTGGAATCGACAATACAAATATTCAACATAAGTTAACAAAAATCAGAACACCCGTGGGGTAACATAAATTTAGTCTCTTTGTTGACCCAGAAGAATTAGTTGTACCTCCTTAACGTTAACCACATATCCATTGTACAAATTAAAATAGAATAGTAGACATTTGACCTGAACACGACGTAACTTACAGTATACAACATTAGTATTTGTGGACCGATTTTGAGATAGCACTGTATTAACCATATATATATTGCCAAGCCTTTTACAATAATTAATTATTATTTCGAGCATAATAGATAGTCAAACACGCTACCTGAATCGCGTCCTTACATATACGTTTCGCTTATAGTTGTGTTAACCATATTACGATTCCGTTATCAATAAACTTTGAAGAATTATACTATTTACTCTTTTACCATGGGCTTTTGTTATAAATACCATGGACTTTTCTCTCTGTGTATATGTTTAATATTACTGACGAGATGATGGAACGGATAGAGAGATGTATCACTCGTCGTTTTCAGTGGGTGCGATCATTCTCGCGATGCAATATCGATTTTGTTCAGTAGAGGGATGTATCGTAGGATTACATCTCTCGGAGTAACCCATCCTCTCCTATTCCCTTTTTCTTCCCGCCCTGCGGATCTCGCGAGAAGATCTTAAATAATTCATTCGCTTGCACGCCATATAGGACGTTCTTGTAGGACGCACATATATATATACACCCTTCGGCAAAAGTTTGGGGCACCCTGCAATTTTTCTTTCCGGACAAAAAATTGAATATCTCGGCCAAAAAAAATCGGAAACCAATTTACCAAACGGGGTTTTGGAGAGAGTAAAGTCAGCTTCAATTTGCTTTTTTAATTTTATTTTTTTGATTTTTTTTTGTGCCCGGTACGTCATTTTGAAAATGGCGGTTTTTCACGATTTTCACACCTTGCAAAGTCGTTCTCTGGACTTCGGAAAAATAGAAATCTCGCTATTTAGTGAAATGATCTTAGAAAAGGGAAGTGTTAGCTTTAGTTTCGTTTTTTTTTAAATGTTGCAATTTTCTTTCGCAGAGAAATTTAGTTTTTCTTGAAAAAACGGCAGGTTTGCGTAAAGCCGGCATCGTGCAGCGTATCGTGAAAACTATGAGGTTGAGAATATTTGTCCTAAGGACTAAAAAGTTTTGTTTTGTTATTTTGGAGTTGTTAAATCTTTTTCAGATTTTTTTGGCAAAATTTTCTTTCATTGCTAGTTTTGGTTGATCGTCGAAGATTAATCTAATTAAAAAAAAATTATTGCCATTACATTGAAACGAAGATGTTTTAATGAAAATATCTTTGTTTCAAAGTAACTTTTCAAGAAAACGGACAAAATTGAATTTGTACGTCGTACGAATCAAATGACGTTCTGAGCTTATACAGAGTCAAACGAATGAGTACTGACTGTCATTCAAATCAAAGATGATCGAGAAAAATTAAGTAATTACACTTCGGCAGATTCGGAAATTAGTGACAAGTGCTCTTAAAAATCAAAAGAACATGTCGTCTGATCAGTACGACGTACAAATTCAATTACGCCTTGACCAAAAGCATTAAGCACCCTGTGTTTTCCTTTATTTTCTAGTTTAGGGTATACCATTGAACTCTTTTTGTTTTTTAAATGTATTTATTAGTCAATTTTTACGATCCAGATGTTTTGCAATTCACTCAAAGCGGTTCTTTATTGTTTCATTTTATATTTGATGATGCGAACTTAGCTTTAGTGCAACACAACTATAATAGCTTTATGTACTTTTGAAAATATCAATATTTTATAGGGGTGCACAATATTTGTGGCCAAAGATGTCAGTAGCTTTTCTCTTCTTGATATTTCCCTTAAAACATCTTCGTTTCAAAGTAACGGTAATAAATTAGTTAGATTAATCGTCGACGATCAACCAAAACTAGCGATAAAAAAGAATTTTGCCAAAAAAATCTGAAAAAAATTTAACAACTCCAAAATAACAAAACAAAACTTTTTATTCCTTAAGACAAATATTCTCAACCTCATAGTTTTCACGATATGCTGCACGATGCCGGCTTTACGGAAACCTGCCGTTTTTTTAAGAAAAACTAAATTTCTTTGCGAAAAAAAATTGTAAAATTAAAAAAAAACGAAACGAAAACTAGCAGTTCCCTTTTCGAAGATCATTTCACTAAGTAACGAGTTTTCTATTTTTCCGAAGTCCAGCGAACGACTTTGCGAGGTGCGAAAATCATGAAAAACCGTCATTTACAAAATGACGTACCGGGCAGAAAAAAAATCGAAAAAATTAAATTAAAAAAGCAAATTGAAGCCGGGTTTACTCTCTTCAAAACCGGATAATTGGTTTCTTCAAAACCGGTAAATTGGTTTCCGATTTTTTTTGGCCGAGATATTCAATTTTTTGTCCGGAAAGAAAAATTGCAGGGTGCCCCAAACTTTTGGCCAAGGGTGTATATATATATATATATATATATATTAGGTGTAATAAAAAGAAATCCATTATTTTTGCCTTCAATTTCATGCAAAAATAATGGATTTCTTTTTACTACACCTAATATATATATATATGGCGTGCAAGCGAATGAATTATTATATATATATACACACTAGCGCTCAAAAGTTTGGATACACCAGTTGATATTTCTTGCCGCACTAAAAGTTAGATACCTCCATAAAAAAAAACATCCAAATTTAACGAACAGCTTTTAGAAGAGGACAAATTCAGCTTTGTTTTACTTTTTTGAAATATTTTTTATGATCTTTTTTTGAACCAGTACACAATCTTGTACGTGACCGTTTTTCGGCTATTTTTCGACCACCGAGAATTGGTCGCATAACTTATAGATTTTTTTAAAATTATTTTTGTCCATGATAAACTTGAAAGCGGTAGTAAAAGCGGCATTTTCGTTTTTGAGAATGGTTCGTACGATTTTTTTTCGCAAAATTATTGATTTTTTGGCTGAAAAAGACAAATTTTGGAAAATGCAACGTAACTCAAGAACTATAGGGTTTAAGAGGAGAACGTCAAAGATGTAAAAAGATGCGTAAGTTTATACCGGATCGCCTGGAATTTTTTCAGAATTTTCCTTTGAGATTTTTTTTTACTATCTTCGCTCTAAACTCTGAGGAGTAGGATGTCTTAACTCGAAAAGTATGGCGTTTAAGACAAAATATCAGAATGAGGAACGTTTTTAATTTTCGATTTTAAATTCGCTTCAATTTTTTCAGATTTTTAAACTTTTTTTTTGCTAAAACTCTGAGAATCGTCCAAACAACTGATTCTCCAAGTTTCGGACAAAAAAAAATTGAAAAAAATATTTTTTAAATTCTGAAAAAATTCAAGCAAATTTATAAACGAAAATTAAAAAAGTTTATACTTCTGATATTTTGTCCTAAACGCCATACTTTTCGAGTTAAGCCATCCTACTCATCAGAGTTTCGGGTGAAAATAGTATTAAAAAACTCTCAAAGGAAAATTCTGGAAAATTCCAGGCGATCCAGTATAAACTTACGCAACTTTTTCTATCTTTGACATTTCCCCTCAAACCCTATAGTTCTTGATTTATGTAGCATTTTCCAAAATGTGTCTTTGTTAGCCAAAAAAGAAATAACTTTGCGTAAAAAAATCGTACGGAACTTTCTAAAAAATGAAAATGAAGCTTCTACGACTCCTTTCAAGTATATCATGGATAAAAATAACAAAAATAATTCTATAATTTACGCGCCCAATTCTCGTTGGTCGAAAATTAGCCGAAAAACGGCCACGTACAAAAGTGTGTACCGGGTCGAAAAAAAATCATAAAAAATATTTCAAAAAAGCAAAACAAAGCTGATTTTGTTCCCTTAAAAGCATCGTTCGTTAAATTTGGATATCTTTATTTTTGACGGAGCTATTTAACTTTGCGTGCGGCAAGAAATATCGACTGGTGTATCCAAACTTTTGAGCGGTAGTGTACATACACCCACACATATATATGTGTGTGTGCGTATGTATACATATCTATCCGAGCGATATCTTAGCTGCGGATGAATACAGCGCATCTCGTCTAGGATCTCGGGACAGCCGCAGAAGCAACTGGCAGGGAAAAACGGATTTTGGATTGCGCATGTACATGCCCCGTGCGATACCGTAACGCGTGTTACTCCGATGAAATATTATACACGTTTCCTGATCGGCGAGGGCGAGCGCACGGGCCAGCAATGAGCGAGTGGAGACTTGCGTGTGCACGCGAAATAGCTCCACGAGCACCGTTTCTTCACCCTCGACTCGACCTGGCGCACTTTGACGTGCGCGCAACTGTTCCTTTTCTTTTCGCCTTGGGCTTTCCTTTTCTTTTTGCCTTGCGCTGATTAGGAGAGAGAAAAAGAGAGAGAGAGAGAGAGAGAGAGAGAGAGAGAGAGAGAGAGAGAGAGAGAGAGAGAGAGAGAGAGAGAAAAAGAGAGAGAGAAAGACATATAGTTGCTGACAAAAAGAGCGCCCGTGGTTGTCTGTAGCGATTTTTTTCGTAAAACAGTTTTTTCTAGTGCTTTCAAAAAATGAGTGACGTCAATTTTGAATTAAGGTATGCTATCAGGTTTTGCTTCAGACTTGGGCACAGTGCAACTATCGCAAAACTTCAGCAGGCCTACGGAGACAGTATTTTGTCAAGGACTCAGGTTTTTCGGTGGTTTAAGGCATTTTCAGAAGAAAGAGAGTCGATTGAAGATGAACCACGCCTTAATTTTCAAGAACCGATGAAAATGTAAACAGAATCCAGGATCTTGTGCGTTGAGATCGTCGGTTGACCGTCAGAATGATCGGAAAAGAGTTGAATTTGACTCACACTACCGCTTATTAGATTTTGACCAATGAATTGGGGATGTTAAAAATTGCTGTCACACAGCAATTTCAATAAACGAGTTTTTGGCCAGTAAAAACATTCCTGCGGCTCCTCAGCCTCCTTATTCGTCTGACTTGAATCCTTATGACTGTTTTCTCTTCCCAAGATTGAAAAATCACCTCAAGGTACGTCATTTTGGGACACTCGAAAACATTCAAACGGTTGTAACCGATCAGTTGAAAGTTAATCCAGTATTCGAGTTCCAGCACTGCTATGACCATTGTAAAAACGTGTCCAGCGCTATGTGACTTCCCAAGGAAAAAAAATCAGTCTTATTACTTAATTTACACACCTCGCATATATTTTAGTTCGCTATTAGGATCTTGGGGGGGGGGGGTGCATTTTTGATAGTGTTAGGGAATATCCATTTTATGAAAACCAACTATATTATATAGCATTGAACAACAAACGTATGCTTGTAAAATTGGTGGTTGCGGTTAACATACGTGCATAATTTACGCAACTGCTAAAATATCAACAAGCGGTACTGTATTTTTAGCAGTAATTATGGCTCCAAAATATTATTGTCTCCTCAGGAAAATATAAAATGTGGTTTAAATATGGTTGGGAATACCATACATTTCTCTCAATGTAGATACAGTGGGTAAAACAAATATTTCTACACCGCGTGTTTTTCAAATTGTCCTATGAAAAAAAAATGCTTTAGCATTTAATTTTTTTCGTAGAACAATTTGAAAAAAATAGGACAATAGGACAAAAAAAATTAATTGCTTCAGCGTTTTATCTTTTTTCAATAAAAAAAATAAAATAAAATACTTTAGCATATGATTTTTTTCGAAAAATTTTGTCGAACATTTTATTTTTTCTATGAAAAGAAAAATGCTAAAGTATTTTTTTTTTCGCAGGATAATTTGAAAAACACGCGGTGTAGAAATACTTTTTTTGCCGACTGTATGTATAAGCCCATGCTTATACATACAGTGGGTAAAAAGAGTATTTTTCATACAAACAAAAATTTTCGAAAAAAGATCAAATGCTAAGGCATTTTATTTAATTTTTTTATTTAAAAAAGATAAAATGCTGAAGCTGAAGCAATGTGTGTTGCAGTAAAATTATTGTTTGTCAAACACACCACCGTCGTGCTACAGTTATTTCTCGTATATAGGCGCTCGTGATGAAGACTTGAAAAATAACATCGGTTTATACGTGTTGAATTTCGTTTGATTCGCGATAGAAAGGAAGAAACACAGATTTGATCTCCTTTAACCAAATATATATATATATATATATATATATATATCCTACGGTAACTATCTCTCGACAATATCTAAGATAAAGAAGGCGAAGAAGCACAGTTCCATCGAGAATCACGTGTGTTGAGCTTGGAAGAGGACCACAGCAGTTTATCTTTATACCTTAATCCTAAAGTGTGCTCGTGTGAATATATATATATATAGTTTATTCAGTATTCACCGGATCGCTCCGCGAGTCTCTGCGGCTCTATGAGATTCGAATGAATAATTTATCGGTCACGTTGCCCTCGTTGCTCGCGCTCCCGGCTGGAATAACTTCCATGCACAGCGCGCGCATAAAATTGTGTAGGTGTCCATTCACACGCGCGTGTACACACGAGCATGTTCAAATTGCGAATATATATTCGTGTATGTATATATATATATATATATATATATATTTATATATATATACTGTCATGCTTCAAAAAGTTACTCGCATCTTTACGTATTCTCCTCGGTAGCGTTGTCAGCGACTAAAACGCAAGCCCAAAAAGAAGAGTATCTATTGAGCCCGTTAGGAGACGTCGGCTTTATCGATGCTCGAAGAAGGCGCGTTGCAAAATTTACGATACCAATCAATGCGATAACTTTCATTGATTGAGACGTCGACATTTTTAGACTCGATTCGCCACAGGGTAACGTATGCTAATTCGGGATCTCGCCGTTTGTGTACTCTCGGCAATCATTCTATGTGTTTTTTTAATCGAGGCGATCTCTCTCTCTTTCCCTCTCTCTCACTCTCTCCCTCTCTCTCTCTCTCTCTCTCTCTTTCTCTCCTTCTCCCTCTCCCTCTCCCTCTCCCTTTGTCGTGTCTTTCGGAGTATTCCGGCCGTTTTTCTTTTAATGCACGGCTCAAGCGCATCAATTGCAGTCGATAGGGATCCCCAGTTATGGTTTCATTCGGTTTCAGCAGTTCATAATAAATCACACCCCTCTGATCCCACCAAATACAGAGCAGGAGCTTAGACCCATGGATATTTGGCTTTGCCACTGATGTTGATGGTTGGCCGGGCTTAACCCATGACTTTCTGCGCTTCGGATTGTCGTAATGGATCCATTTTTTATCACCAGTGACAATTCGATGCAAAAAACCTTTCCTTTTCTGTCGTTGAAGCAGCTGTTGAGACGTGAAAAGACACCGTTCGACGTGTCTCGTCAATCCTTCTGGATTATGCCCAAAGTTATAAGACGTTTTCCTACCGTTGATAAGTCAACTCCCAATGATGTAGACAATTCTTGAAGTGTTTGAGATGAGTCTTCATTGAGCAATGCCTCCAACTCATCTTCAAATTTTGTCGGCTGGCCAGGTCGCTCCTTGTCATCCAACTCGAAATCACCAGCTTTAAAACGACACGTTTGCTCAGCTAGAGCATGTTCACCATACACTTCCACTAAAATACGATGAGCTTCAGCAGCACTTTTGTTCATATTAAAGTAATGAAGTAAAACCCCCCTCAAAAACACTTTATTCGCCACAAATGTTGACATATTCAATAAATTATAAAGTGTTGTTATTTACGATTCAAAAAGAGGTTATGTACAGCAAATGACATTCAATGATAGCTATTTCACGATGAATACATTACTGTCGGTAACAACGAAATACTGTACTACCTACATCATCTCTTGTAAAACGCTACGAATTAATTCCAACACCTAATAGATTCTATGGTATTCCAAAAAAAAAAATGCAGGGAACTATTTCATTTAGTTTTGCCGCTAAAATGTTAAACGACAAGCATCTGTCAATGTTAAAAAAAACGTTCCAGTTGAATCGTTTTTATTTGATATGCACGGACTGTTTTCATCGTTGAAAGACTACAATAATTATGTGAACGGTCTCCGTGATTGATTTTCGAAAACCAAAACCATTTCAGGAACTTATACCTGGCCTGCGTGATACCTGACACAAACGGTGGTCTTATTGTTAAAAATGTCTCGAATTCAAGAGATCACAAATTATGTAAATTATTCGAACGTCACAGAGATGAATAAATTCATCATTAATTACTATTGAACAATTAATTGAATAACTATTTACTTCATTCCCCATTAAATGATCTTTCCCCATTAAAACTTTTTAAGTGATTTAATATTATATACAAATTATTGAGTATGATAGAATTAACCATTTAAACTTGTTTCATCATAGAAAACAGCTATATTTGGAAAAAAATTGAAATAACATTTTTTCAATTTAGAAAAAAAATAGAAAGAAAAATCTCACCACGATGGGTCTGGCGGCAAAAATGCTAAATTTATCATACTTTTTTTTTACAAAAAAGACCAAAAACCAAAAATGGCGTTCTTTGAAAAAATCGCGGTTTTTCTCCGAAAAACTAAAAAATCAAAATCAGATGACTGAATATTTTTCAAATATTTTTTTCATAAAGAACATTACAAATCAAAGAATTAAAAAAAAAAGATCTTAATCGGTCCATTTTTCATAAAGTTGTGAGCATTCGAAAAAAAACGGGCGATTTTTTCAAAAATTCACTACGTATTTGTGAGTATGTAAAAAAATTTGGAAAAAATCACACAAGCGTTTTAAGATGAAAACAATAACATATTAAAGTTTCAGCCAAATCGAAAGGGATCGGGCCGCAAAGTGATCGATTTATCGTGGAATGCCCCATATATATGATAACTAAGGTATTACTGGATGGACGGTCGGGCAAAAAGTTAGTGTAAAATGGACGAACCGTGGAAAAGTCTAGATCATGTCGTACATGTTTAGCCTTATAAATAGCTAATTTAATAATAAATTAACACTTAGAAATCATTTTCCACTTTTAATAATAATTAAAGTCAAATTCGATGATATTGGCGTGTGCTTGAGTGGGTTTTTGTCAGTGACTGTACATCTGTTTCAACTGTTCAACAAAAAATTCTCGGTTTTTTAAGGCAGTAGTCTGCTTTACAGGCTTCAAAAAATCGATTTTTCGTTTTTGTCTTAAATCTATTCCAAAACTATCCAAGAATGTGTGTTCAAAATTTTAGAGGCCAATTCGACATATTTTCGAAGCTAGATCAGTTTAGTGGCCGAGCGTCGAGCAGGTGCGAATGCTCGGGCAGAACTTTACAGCCCGTTTTCTCGAGTTTTCATTTTCACAAGTTTTGGAAAACGGTGCCGGCGATAGTAAAAACAATATATGTCCGATCGAAAAAAACCAAAGTGATCTAGCTTCAGTATTGAATTATCTTCTATTTGAACTAAAAAAGTTGGACAAAAGTACTATTTAAATTACTTGTTTTGCAACTTAAAGTGAATTTTTTTTCTTCAAAAAAGTGAATTTTTTTTTCAAACTTCGAAAAAATTTGGAATTTCGTCATTTCTTCGGTATTTTTTTAGTTCATATAGAAAAGGAACTTATAAAAACTAAAAAAAAATTTGGTTCCACTGTTTCAGATGCATCGCACGACCTCCATCACCGGCACCGATTTACGAGTGCACACTCCAGGCGCCCCAGAAAAATCGTTACAACTTTGGCAAATTTCAATAATTTGTAATAATAAAAATTGTTTTTTTAAAGCTTGAATATAATATACTATCGTCTCAAAATTTCGTTTACCGCAATCATTTCCTTTCCCTTTCAAAAAAATTGTTGAAAAAACGCTTTTTTTCGGCTCCTAAAGCAGACTACTGCCTTAATTTAATTAATACGCTCAGATCATCTTGTTATTATCAATAATTACCCAAAAACTCAATATATATTGAGTTTTCTAATGATTGACTATTAATTCATCGTTGAAAAAAGCAATACTCCTTATTACATTAATTATTTTCTCGACAATTACTTCGTCGTTTTATTTGAAACTTAGCATAATCAATCGCTTGATCCTAAATCTTGATTTTATAATATTTT
>CAWVQM010000484.1:0-12014 GCA_963932345.1 Ophion ventricosus | reverse complement strand
CCGTGTACATTAGATTTGCCGGCCGATATATCACCAGAAGAATACTGGAAGATCAAAATTTACTATCAATTAAATCTAATCTAATGTTAGCTCATGCAGTTGACGCATTTCAAAGGTAATCTAAAGTTAGCTCATGCAGTTGATGCATTTTTGAAATTTAATATGAAGAACGGAGAGGATAACATGAATGATTATAGAAAAATCGTAATTATTGATATTAATAGTCAGCCTTAGAAGCTGAAGCGATGGTCATGAAGGGCATACTTCAATTTAAAAAGGATGAAATAAATGCTGAATATTTGAGGAAGCATATTGAAATGAAGTACTGCTCTAACTTATATAAATTTTTCCAAGCAGCAATATTAGCTTAGAAGCGCAATGCTTCAGGAACGATTCTCTCATATGTCACTGCCTAACATGGAGAATGACATTGTTATAAAAAAAAAACTCCAGCTGCAAAAGTGTTGGGCCAATTTTCAGGAAAAACAAAAGAAAACTTGGACTCGTTTAATTGAGTACCTACTGCAAATAAAGTTGAAGATTGATAACTGGATTAAAGAATGCTGAACAGTTAATTGATTATTTTTTAAGGTATTGCAAGAGTTTGATATTAATGTTAACATGAACGTGTGATTAAAGCAAAGTTCATATTTCATGTGTGTTTGACTTGACAAAACCAGTTTTTGTCAAGTTAGGCCTTTCTGTCCCCCTCCTTGCCATAAAAAATTCCGATTACGCCATTGAACCCTGTGTTCCTGATATCATCGAATTTACTGGGGAAACATTAAGGGGTTACATGGGTTTCGAAGACAAAAAAAAGCATATTTTCTCTATTTTATGTTATATATATAATATATAAATTATTTTATTCAAAATGTTAAGCACATAAAAGAGCAACAATTCAATAATATTTTAAAAATATTTCATCCAAAAATTTGGGAAATTCAGCCGGTGGGACCTGGTTTCCGGAGACCCCTCAAAAAAAAGTGTCCTCGTGGTCGTCAGGATAACTCATGATAGCTTTATCTGAAATTAAAAAAACCAATTTTTTTCTGTTAGTAGATAAGTATAGCTCGTGATTGAACGAAGGATTTTTTTTTAATTGAAATTTGAATTTTTGGCAGAGTTGTATGCAAAATAATTCAATTTTTGGTACAATTTACACTAGGTATAGCCTTGTAAAATTATTTGTAATCGAAAAAAAACCTTCGTTCAATCACTAGTCAATGCTATTTTGAAGATGTGTGCAAAATTTCAATAAGATCGGTGCATTCGTTTTTGAGAAATCGCGTCCACCGCCGTCAAAAATAGTGTTTTGGGATAAATGCGTATACCTGCGTCGCTCCCGACCGGTCTTTCCCAACGGGGGAAATTCCCAAGGGCTCTCTCTCCTAAACTTTTACTCCGATTGACTTAAAACTTTGGGAGAATATTCTAGACATGTTGTACTATTAGATAATAAAATTTAAAAAATGGATTATTTGAAATTTTCAAACCCACGTAACTCCTGAAAGAGAGCGGGCTTTCGGGGTTCGGAAGACATTTCTTCTATACCGACCGTCAAGCCTAGAAGGACCCAAGTGCATGGGCCGAGTCTCGATGAAGGAAAAGCGTAGTGGACATAATCGGAGTAGGAAAGACAGCCGACTTATCGATCCATGGTGATAAGGATCTCTCACATTATCGTCCGTAGGTACGACCGACGTTTCCCAGCTGGTAAGGCCCATTAGATTTCTCGGCTTACCGTCAGTCAATATTGCGCATATGATCCTTACCGTCAGTCAGTATTGTGAATTCCTTTCTTGCCGTCAATCAACATTACCGGTTAAGAGGCCCGCGCAATTCCTTTCTTACCGTCAGTCGATATTACAGGTCAAAGGGGCCCGCAGATTCTTCCTTGCCGATGGGAAATCGGGTCCGTTCGCGGCTCCTCGCAACGAAGGGGCGATGATTCACTTGTTCATTTCATCCCGATCTCTCTGTCTCTCTCTCTCTCTTTCTCTAGCTCCGGAAGCCTTAGGGCCCGAGCACGTGTTACGACGTTCCTGGCTCGTGGAAACCGGTTTACCCTCTTGTGGCACCGAGGTCGGTACGGGGATCGCGCTGATTTGAATTCCACCCCGCGTGCGTGCGCGCTGGGGCCGCGTTCTCTCCTCGCTTCTCTTGGGCCCTTTCTCTCTCTCTCTCTCTCTCTCTCTCTCTCTCTCTCTCTCTCTCTCTCTCTCATTCTCTCCAATGTAGCTCCTCCGTTACACGATTTTTCTGTGTGGCCAAGGGGGGGGCCACAGGTACGTACGTGCGTTGGTACCGGCGGATTGCCCGTGTCAAACACTCTTGCGCAACTGGCCCTCGTCAGCAGAGGGGTGGGGGGCTTGTGGGACCGTGAACGGTCATCGGAACGGCTAGATCTAATAGGCGAAACTCCTGGCGCCCGATCGACCGCAGAGACTTTATCCCAAGCCACCTCGCACCGCTTTTTTCTGCGGAGCCCCCTCCCCCCGCCCCGCGGCTCGGCCCTTCTTCATTTATACTCCCCCAACACTTGATCGCTCGTCAACAATGATGATGCACTTTTAGATTGTGTAAGTATATATATATATATATATATGTGTATGTGTGTGTGTGCAAAATTCCGGATCTCACGATACACGAGGCAAATATGTAAACGTAATCTCAGTGCGTGTGACTAAAAGATCCATTGGGATGCTGTGCCTGACAGAGACGAGAAGAGAGAGAGAGATAGAGAGAGAGAGAGAGAGAGAGAGAGAGAGAGAGAGAGAGAGAGAAAGAGAGATAGAGATGGTCGTCCCAGTCTTAGCCTCAGTGCGAGTAGAGCGTGGGCCTTACGTCCCACCGCCTGCCGCCCCTCTCCCTCGCCTCGTACACTTCATCTCGCGCCCTTTACTCCTCCACTTTCCTCAGCGCTCGCTGCTTCCAGAGCCACGAGAAGCCCATCAGAGGTTCTCGCGTTCGCCAAAGCGATGCCTAAGCGACGAGGAGTCGCGAGAGACGGGGATGCTGCAGCGCCCGAGTCCCGGTGCTCGCGTGCTCATCCTAATGGGGGGATACGAGCGAGACCGATCGGGATGAGTGCCCGTGGCGCGGCGACGGTCCCGGGTACGCGTGCATTGTTTACGACGGCTACGGTGAGGCACGGGGCACTCAGCGCCATTTTGGATTCCTCTCGCGGCTGTGCAGATGAAAATTATAAGGTGGTACCGGACTGAACCTTCGGCCTGAACCAAACCAATATATAAGTTCATACTTATATATTTTTGGATGGATGAGAAAAATAAAAATTCATGGACAATTTGGGCCCCACGATACGAGTCTCGTAGCGCTGAATAACTTTTTTCCCCACTTTGTTTTGATGTCCAAACAAACCCAAACGAGCCCAAATTCGAGCCATCCTACTCAAGTCAAGTAGCGCTGGATAACTTTTTTCTTCGTTGATTTTTAAACCCAAATAAACCCAAACGAGCCTAAATTTAAGCCCTTGGACTCAAGTTCGGTAGCGCCGGATAACCTTTTTCTCCATATGGTGTTGAAACCCAAACAAACCCAATCGAGTTCAAATTGAAATCCTCCGACTCAAGTCCGCGAGGGGTAGCGCTGTATAACTTTTTTTTTCTCCATTTGGTTCCGAAACCCAAACGAATCCAAATTTGAGGCCTCTGATTCAAGTCGACCCGCGCCGAAATTTCTTAGTGATACCTAGTTCCGATCAGATCCCGATCGGGATATGATACGGATTCCCTAGAAGGGGTACTCTCATCAGAATCCAGATGGCGCCCACTACGTAGCACAAGGTGAAGACGTGGTGCCAAGAATTTGAAATACGTATTAAATACATTTTTCGTAGAAAATTAAATACATATTTTCTTGGTTCGAACAATCTCCATTTAATTTGAATATATAATTAGGTTAAGATGGTACAGGAGTACGCACTTAAACTTCAAAGCGGTGAAAAAAACAAACGAATACATTTAACGAATTAGGTTTTTTTTAATTGAAAGAATATCTAGTACCCAAATTAAGTTATGAACGACAATTATGAATCTCAATTTTTTCTTACACGACAAACTAAATACTACAAAAAGGTATTTGCGAACTCTTAGACATACGGACGTTTAAGGCCTTAGGCCACTCTAGGATTTTCCAAAAATCGATTTTTTTTTGTTAAAAATGTATCTTCGTACTTATAAAATTATATTCCAAAAGATTATGGGTGTGAAAAATCTCTAAGTACTCGATTTTCGAATTCTAGCGCAACCTCTCTTGGTTCATGTCGTGACTTTCTGCTAACTTTAAACGCGTTTATCTCAATACTATATTTTTCAAGTCAGCCGGACTCATAACTCAAACAAATTTCAACGGATTCACTTGAAATTTTAACTATATATTTAGAATTACATTTTCGAAGGCACTACGTAGGATTTTTTAAATTATATTGCATAGTTCCTTTTTTATAAACAATTTTCTGACGATTTTCTCATGGCATTTTATACTTTTTGTTTTAGAAATGCGCCATTTCGATAAAAAAAACAATGTATCAAAAAATCCTACGTACTTCTATAGCTATTCTTATATATAATCGACAAACTTTTAGTGTCTCATCATAACTTAAAAATTATAGGAGCTGTTGGTCCGGCCGTTGACCATTCAGAAATAAAGGCGTCATTGGAAAAATGCTGCACAGTCGCCATTTTCACATGTATCGCTGTAAAAAATAATTTTGTATAGTCAATTACGTGTATAATAAAACCCCTATTTTGTAATTCCGATTAATTTTATGGTTTCACTGAGAAAAAAGCACAAAATATGCCCTTTTTTGGTCTCTGGAGTGGCTTAAGGCATTAAGAGTACGCACGAGGGTCGATGAGAGCACGGAAGCTTTAATCGACACATAAATCGCAAATAGAGTTGCCCACATTTGTGTGAGAGTTGGGGAGCTGGAGAACAGGAGCACTGGAGAACTGGAGAGCTGGAGAGCTGGAGAGAGAGAGAGAGAGAATTGAAGAGTTGGAGAGCTGGAGAGCTGGAGAGAGAAAGAGAATTGAAGAGTTGGAGAGTTGGAGAGCTGGAGAGGGAGAGAGAGAATTGAAGAGTTGGAGAGTTGGAGAATTAGAGAGTCGTGAGGTTCTTGAAGTTCGTGAAGTTCGCAAAATTTTCGAAGTTCCTGAAATTCGTGAATTTCGTGAAGTTCTTGAAGTTCGTGGCGATCGTGAACTTCGAGAGGCTTCAGTCGCTTCCAATAAACGTGCTACCGCCCTTATCGATTCACCATCATTAACTCGCGACCTTGCATTTTCAACACCCGTAATTGACCATAGACTTCGGTCGGTAGTCCGTTTCCTTCGGGACATGCTAAAAGTAAAAAAAAACTTAATCTTGAACAACAGTCGTATAAGAGTACGCACGTATTCCTACACACCTAAGCACTGCGTACTCTTATACGACCTGCAGATTTTTAACAAACATGACTGTTACTGCCATTTATTGATGGGATGTGAATTTTCTGTTATCTTGAAAAATAACCTTAGTAAACCGGCGTACGAAATTAATAGTTGTTTTTGAAGAAAGTACATTGTGTTTTGTACTTGTAATCCTTTGAAAATGTCAAAAATAAATAAGAAATTGCAACCAAAGCTTCAAACTTACCTGGCCTCTCCATTTTGTTCCACTTTGGATTTTCTTTTGGTCACAAACACTTACCCTGTTAGACGGTCCAAACACAACAAAAGTTAGCTTTCATTAGCAAACCATTTCGTCCGTAGCGTAACTGTGCACTCCTATCGCCCGCGTACTCCTATACCACCTTACCCTACTTAGAACAAATAACCTAAATCACTTTTATCCAGGAAATATAAATCTTTGCAGGTTTATATATAATTTTTTCGACTTTTTTAATTAAATTTAAAGAATTTTGTTCGAAATTCTGTTATTAAAATACATAAATTTTGACGTGTGTACTGTAACATCAATTTTCATCTAATCTTTTTCCAGCTTCAATTTTTCTAAACTCCAGCTGATACTGGTCGGTATCTCCTGGTGATTTTTACATTCATCCCTGAAATCCGATTCCATATCGAACTAGATCTTGTTCTAGAAGTTCGGCATTCTAGCTTGGATCCTAGGCAAAGTTTCTATTTGGGTTTTGACGTAGAGTCAGAAGACTTATTATGCTGTCAAACAAAAAAAAATCTTAATTTTGTAAATTTAATTAATACTTTCAGATCGTCTTATTATTATCAATAATTACCCAAAAATTCGATATGTATTGAGTTTTCCAATGATTGCTGTTAATTCATCGTTAAAAAAAGGCGATACTCCTCATTACTTTAAGTAATTTCTCGACAATTACTCAGTCGATTTACTTGAAACTTAGCATAATCAATCGCTTGATCCTAAATCTTGATGATATAATATTTTCAGAATTTACCGCGATTTAGTTCCATTCGTTTTGCAACCAAAAACGTCTGCAGAAGCTGTTTTTTTTTCATAAGTGATGGTGTTAAATTCATATGTTTATAACTATTTGGAGTACAAATAAGTCTCCGCCGTTTGACAAAAGATGCCCCCACCAGGAGGTTATGGTTGAAATTGTCAGATGTAAAACGTCATATCGTAAGGGTGGACATCTGGCAAAACCATAACCTTGAAATATTAGCTATTTTGTGTCAGCATCACATAATTTTTTTCGTGCGAAAATGTCGAGTTTTGAGCCGAACAAGCGTGACTTGCGGGAACTTTTGATTTACTTCTTTAATTTGAAGAAATCTGCAGCTGAGGCGCATCGATTTCTTGCAGAAGCATATGGTGAGCCTGCTTTAAGTGAGAGAAGTTGTCGTGAGTGGTTTCAAAAGTTTAAGAACGCTGAGTTTGACGTCGAAGACAAAGAACGTAGCGGAAGGCCGAAAGTGTACGAAGACGCGGAATTGGAAGCATTATTGGAGGGAGATTCGTGCCAAACGCAAGAGGAACTTGCACTTACATTAGGAGTGACTCAACAAGCAATTTTACATCGTTTAAAATCGTTGGGAATGATTGTAAAGCAAGGAAATTGGGTCCCATATGAACTGAAGCCGAGAAACGTTGAACGCCGATTTTGCACATGTGAAATACTGCTTGCCAGGCATAAGCGAAAGGGTTTTTTCCATCGTGTATAGTCACTGGTGATGAAAAATGGATTCACTACGATAACCCAAAGAAGAGGAAATCATGGGGACCACCTGGCCATGCTTCAACATCGACAGCCAAGCCGAATATTCATGGAAAAAAACTCATGTTGTGTATTTGGTGGGATCAGCTTGGTGTCGTGTATTATGAGTTGCTCAAACCGAACGAAACCATTACTGGGGCTCTCTACCGACCACAATTGATGACATTGAGCCGAGCACTCAAGGAAAAATGCGCTCATTACTACTTCAGACACGACAAAATTATTCTCCTGCATGATAATGCTCGTCTATATGTTGCGGCGCCGGTAAAAACATACTTGGAAACACTCAATTGGGAAGTTTTACCCCACCCGCCGTATTCACCAGACATTGCTCCCTCTATCATTTATTTCGATCGATGACGCACGGCCTGTCTGAGCAGCATTTCACATCATATAAAGATACCAAAAATTGAGTCGATTTGTGGATAGCCTCAAAAGATGAAGCGTTCTTCCGACGCGGTATCCATATGCTGCCAGAAAGATGGCAAAAAGTAGTGCCTAACGATGGACAATACTTTGAATAAA
Source organism: Ophion ventricosus (assembly GCA_963932345.1). NCBI lineage: Eukaryota > Metazoa > Arthropoda > Insecta > Hymenoptera > Ichneumonidae > Ophion > Ophion ventricosus. The sequence goes on along the minus strand of CAWVQM010000484.1, from coordinate 4,267 downwards.
ACATAAAGTACCGTTCTTCCACAATAAATGACCAATTTTTTATTTAAAAAAAGGCGGAGACTTATGTGTACTCCCAATACTAAATTATTTAGTGAACAATTCTAAAACAATTCATGTATTATTATTCTATCAAGAACTACCATCTCTCAAATTTTCAAGAATTTTGGCGATTTCTTAATACCCATCGATAGTGAAACCTTATCTCTCTCTCTCTCTCTCTCTCTCTCTCTCTATCTATCTCTTTCTCTCCTTCTCTCTCTTTCTCTCTCTTTCTTTCTATCGCTCGTGCATTCTCCGCACGAATGAACCGCGTGGATCGGCGCGTCTTATCGTGGCGCGAGGCTGTAGAAAGAAACAAAAAAGCGGCAGAGTGAGAGAGAGAGAGAGAGAGAGAGAGAGAGAGAGGGACATAGAGAGAAAGAGAGAGAGAGAGAGACGGAGATAGAGAGAGAGAGGGAGATAGAAAGAGGAGTGTTTGCGAAAGGAGCGCGTTGAAGAAGAAGGGCTTAAGGTAAATCCGGATGTGCACGGATCTTTGGCACGAGCCTATATATGCGGCAAGCTTGCGGTCGAGTTTATATTCTCGCGGCTCTGTGTCCCGCATATACCTGTATAGACACATATATATATATATAAATGGCCATATGCCCGTAGATCGCTTTACGGACAGTAGAGAACGAGAGATACTCCGGAAATAAAGAAAACAAGATAGAACTCAACATGCAGGATATTTTGAACCCGTCATATCCATGCAGCATCAACTATCGCGACATCTGGCTGTTTTGAAGACGATTTTTAATTTCGCTTTCAATCGTTTATTTTGGATGACAGGAGGTTCCTTGAAATGACATCCGTATGAATGTGCTTACCATTTGTCGAAAGGTGATTTTTGAAGACATTGAGGCTGCCATGATGTTGAGTATTGGGACAATTGGCTAATGCGAAGACGTGCCTGGAAGTCGAATCGCTGCAAAATCATCTTTCCTCGTATATGTTTATTCTTAAGAGATCATCACAGTGTAACATTTAAAAAAAAATGATTTATTTTGCATCATACGATAGTATAGACGGTTATAACTATGGACCTGGCATCGCCGATTGATCGTAAGTAGACAATTTATATGAAAATTCCGTACGCGAAATCTTAAACGCGTTTTTTTCGGAATGTCGTTTTTCAAAACGGTGTGCACTCTGGAAGGAAAAGTTTTCAAGCTATCCGTCTGAAATTTTGACACAACATTATTTACGCCAGTTTGAAAAAATCCGATACTTTTTTCAAACCGCACGCCATTTTGTCAATTTTGATAAAAAAAACAACCTTTCATACTGATGCATAATTTTTTTTTACAAATTTCGTTTCAGATAATATTTACGGCCACAGCCGTGTCGACCGTGAGGACTCCTTTTTTTCGAAGACATTTTTAAACGTTGAAAAAAATGTAAAAAAAATAATCGTTTAAAAAATTATCTTCTGTTCTTCACGAGCGCTTTGATTTGACATAGAAAATCAGACTGATAAGTGTATTTTAACTGTCGAAAAAAAATTGTGAAAATCAGCTATTTTTCGACCCGTTACACTGTGATGATCCCTTAAGGCCTTAGGCCACTCTAGGAATTTCCAAAAATCGATTTTTTTGTTGTTAAAAATGTACCTTAGTACCCACAAAATTATATTCCAAAAGATTATGGGTGTGAAAAATCTCGAAGTACTCGATTTTCGAATTCTAGCGCAACCCCTCTTGATTCATGTCGTGACTTTCTACTAACTTTAAACGCATTTATCTCAAAACTACATTTTTCAAGTCGGCCGGACTCATAAATCAAGCAAATTTCAACCGATTCACTTGAAATTTTAACTCTATATTTAGAATTACATTTTCTGAGGCACTACGTAGGATTTTTTAAATTATATTGCATAGTTCCTTTTTTATAAACAATTTTCTGACGATTTTCTCATGGCATTTTATACTTTTCGTTTTAGAAATGCGCCATTTTGACGAAAAACAATATATCAAAAAAATCCTACGTACTTTAGCTATTCTTATATACAGGGTGAGGCACATAAAGTGTTACAGAGCAATAGCACTCAAACTATTGATCATATCCAAAAATATTTCAGACAAAAGTTTCAGTGTTCGAGAAGGCCGTCATCCTGGACCACCCTATTTTTTTTATCGGTGGAGGCGCTGAAGCTACGTCAAGGTCAACTCCACTTTTTTAAATGGAACCATGTATTTTTTTTCGATGACATTAGTACCGATTTTAAGACGAATTCAGCGACCTACAACACAAGGTCATTCCAGTCACGCAAAGTATGAAAATAGTCGAAAAATCGAAACAGAATAAATAAATAATTCTATACAGAATTATTTATTCACAGCGATACATGTCAAAATGGCGACTCTGCAGCATTTTTCCGATAACGCCTTTATTTCTGGAAGGTCAACAGCCGGACCAACAGAAATTATAAAAAAATAGCTCATTTTTTGAGCCACGGTTTTTAATAAAACCCCTATTTTGTAATTCCGATTTATTTTATGATTTCGCTGAAACAAAATCACAAAATATGCCCTTTTTTGGCCTCTCGAGTGGCCTAAGGCCTCAAGGGGCTATCCTACTGTGGCTCAAAAAATGAGCTATTTTTTTATAATTTTTTTTTAACTGTTGCATGTATCGCTACAAACTTTTTTTTCGCTTAAGGGCACGTACAAGGTCAACATAACCTCACAAATTTTCCAACCCAGTTTTCTCATAAATAGTTAAGGTTTTTGAGGAAAAACAAAGCATCAGGCGCTGGAGAATATCCTGACACAGAGCTTGACGATTTTCTTTTGCCTTAAAATATATTCATCTTTGAAAAATTTCGGTTCGAAAATTTTAGCTATCTCTCTCGCACTCATATTTCACGTGGTACACCTTTTACTTCGTCTTAAAGGTACACTCTTATAGAATAGAAAAAAAAAATTTTGCTGTTGCATATAAATGTATATTTATTTAACAATTTATAATCGTGCAAAGTCATGAAAAAAAGTGTGTCGCTGGCGCAAAAGTTTCAGATTACCTGGAGAGCGCAAATCATTAAGATTTGCGCTCTCTAGGTAATCTGAAACAAACAATTCGAAAGGATTCTTAATCTGTATGAGTGTCGCTATCGCCCTAACTAGAATTATTTAAAAAATATTAATTTTTATTTATACTTTCGTCCGAATTATGCCGAAAAAAACGTGTTTTTCGAACACTTTTGCAAAATAACAACGGCCATTTGTTATTTTGCAATATATTAGGTGTGTGAATTAATTTTTACAGATTTTTCTAGCAGGCTGGGAATCCCCATTCAAGTTGAAATATTTCAATGGCCTTTTAGGATTTTAAAGTATTGACATAGCCCTGTTCAAGACGCTGTATGAATTTATTGGGCGAGCATCATAACCTTAAAGTAAAGAAGCAAGAACAATGGCAACCGATAAGCTGCACATTCGCCACTGCATCCTTTACGAATTCCAATAAGGAAAAAGTGCTACCAAAGCGTGGGAGTCAATTTGTTCTGTGTTCGGGAAGAGTATTGTGTTATACGAAACATGCAATTATTGGTTTAAACGTTTTAGAAACAATGATCTCGAACTCAGTGACCGTGCGCGTACTGGACAGCCTGAAAAATTTTCGGACGACGATTTGGAAACTTTACTGGTCCAAAATTCTGCACAGACACTAGAAGAACTTGCAGCCCAACTAGGAGTTGATCGTTCAACCATTGCCAAGAGGTTACACGCGATGGGAAAAAATCGAAGCTGCGGAAATGGGTCCCACATGAACCTACCAAATATAACCTCGGACAACGGATGAACACGTGTCTTTGGTTGCTTAGCAAACAACGAAGGAAGAACTTTCTCTGGAAAATCGTGACGGGGGATGAAAAATGGATCCTTTATGAGAATCCCAAGCGGAAAAAAATCATGGGTGGACCCTGGAGAACCAACAACATCAACTCCCAAACCGCAAATGAACGTCAAAAAAATGCTTTTGTGTATCTGGTGGGACATAAAGGGTGTTCTTTATTATGAACTTCTAGAACCGAGTTAGATGATCACTGCAGAACGATATAGTGACCAATTAAATCGTTTAAGCGAAGCAATTGAGCAAAAAAGGCCATTCACAGGACACGGAAGGCGAAAAGTCATTCTCCTGCATGAGAACGCTCGACCTCACGTTGCTCGTACAACCCAAACAACTATTTTAAACCTGAGCTGGGAAGTTCTTCCTCATCTGG
>CAWVQM010000483.1:0-39626 GCA_963932345.1 Ophion ventricosus | reverse complement strand
GGCGTTGTTTACTACTAAATATACTGTTTAATATTGGAAAAATTGGATTTTGAAAAGTTATATTTTAACTTGTTTTTGAGTATCTTTTAGGAGAACGAATTATTATTATGATTTCGTCTTTATTTCGTTATTATCCTTTTACTGCGTTATATTTGGTTATAAAAAGGGTTTTTCCAATTTTTATATTTTTGAGGAATTTGGGCGGGAGAAATGTGTTTTTAGGAAATGACGTATAAGCTTTGTTTATTCTAGTGTACGTGTAATATTATATATTTAACGCAGAATTACGTGATTATTATATCGGAGTTATCCAGAGTGTATAAAGTATTTGAAAATATATTGTTTTTCGTAACAATAAAGGATTACATTATTTTATATGTTGTTTACATTATTTTATGTAGGAAAAATATTTCTAGGTGAATCCTAGGGTAATTCCTAGTATATGTTTATATCTTTATGGGGAGTATAATAGTCTTTAGGGTAGGTATACGGGTATTTCTATGTTCTTGGTGGAGGGCAAGATCGCCAGGACGTAACACCTCCCCCCTTTAAGCCGAAGAACCCCTACTGGATGGCTGAGGCACGGCGCAAAGGCGCTCAAGAAGGATGGCGTCGATGCCCGACAATCTCCTAGTTGATGTCGACGGTCTTGGATCCGGCTCGTTGGTTGGTGGAACCAATTCCCTAGGGGGTGGTTCGGTATTGGATCCTTCGTTCTTCTGATTTTTCTTGTGGGCCCTGGACACGAGTAGGTTGGTAACGGAGTTCCAGATGGCTCCAAACAAGGCGAAGCTGCATCCGTATAGTGAATGCAGGGTATATCCGTGAATGATGGTATCGATGATCGCCTTGAAGATTGAATATATGGCCATGATGCCGAGGAAGCCTGCGCTGATGACTCCAAACTTTTCGAAGCCGTTCCACAGTTTTCCAAAAGCGTTCGAAGCTATATGCTCCAGAGTACCTTCGTCTAGCAAATTTTTCAGAGACACGGTTCCTGGTGGGATGGTGTATCCAGCTGATCCACGAGCCAGGTTATTCAGAAGTGCCGGTCTTTCGGCGGGAAACATTATTCGATCGCGGAGCTGTTCGATTTCTTGGTTCGTGTAAATTCCGCTAGTTGCGAGATTTCCGACCGGTGTGTATCCCCATGTTGGTGTGGTCATTGGTTGTAAAATTTGCGGAGGCGGAACTTCAATTGGATGAGGGGCGAAGCGGTACCATGCCCCGTCGATGAGATATTGAGCGGGAAGGAGGGGATTACATTCGATGTGAGTCCCTGCTTTGATCAGGGTGCGGGAAATTGTTGAAAGGAAAAAAGATTGGTTACGATGCATCACAGGTAATTCGAGATAGCATTCGTCCGTTCTCCGGAGTGTGCATTCCACAGGAACGCATTTGATTATGTGGGCTACTTCGCCCGCTATAACTGCCATGTAGCCTGGACTTTTGGTGACGGCTCGGGCGACTTTTTCTGGTAAGATGGATGCGGTTGCCAGAGCATTTCGAAGTACCTGTTGCTCCAAATTGCAGCGTTGGGTCAAGACGTCCTTGTACAATGCTTTGATTTGGGTTTTTATGTGTTTTTCCACATAGATAAATTTTGAATTGACGTACGAAAATATGTCCAAGTTACTGACGAGGACCTTGCGCCGTGAAGCGAAGGTTTGGCCGTCACGAGTCTCAAGAATGAATAACTTTGGGTGTTCAGTTCGGATTAACGTATAGCCGCATACGGGTTTTTCGTTTTTAACGGCCAAAGCAAATGTAGTTTCTTGAGTCGTTAGCGTATATACATCAGGCGTCTGAATAGAATTTTCGATGGTGCGAAGTTTTGTTGCCATACCATCGTAGAGAACGTCGTACCTGTTGAAGAGGCACGTATCCACGGGTTCTGTGTTCCAGAAGGCTTGATTCCCTTCCACATCCTTACAGTGACCTTCGGATAGTTGGCATTGGGTCGAGCTCTGGAGAATTATACGGTTTGTCGCCATGTTGACGGACGCCTCGTAGTTCGAGATGGTGATTTTGGCAGAAGCCTGGACGACCACGTTGCTCCAGGTGCCAAAAGGATCGCTATATTGTGCGCCGGTACAGCTACCTTCGTTGGTGAGTGTTCCGGCGAGCGTAAGACTCCTTGATGTCGTGCTGTTTTTCTTTAATCCGGTGACAATAGCGGAAAATCCCAGTTGTACGATGCCGGTTTCGTGGATCTTGCGGCAAGTTTTGTCGTCTAGTTCATGGAGGTAGATTTGACGACCGTTTTGGACGATGGAATTATGCGAGCTCATGCCGCAGTAGTACATAGTCCTATCGACTTCGATCTTACATTGGATGACCTCCGTCGTTGAGAATTCCGAGAGTTGGAGTAGTTGGATTCTCACGGGTATTGGGGTTGGGTCAATTATCGGTATGTCGCAAGTCCCGATGTCGGCGAGTGAAACAGTGGTTACGTTGAGTGTAGGGGCGCCGCAGTCGTACCCGATGAGGCAGGCTGCGGTGCGTACGAGAAGAATAGCGATGATCGTCTTTTTCGGCTCCATTCTGTAACCAATAACAAGGGTTTTGGTTACAGACGGGTGGCCCTTAATTTGTTTGTGTGGACGATGCGGGGTTTGCCTTGATAGAGAATTTTGACGTTACCCCCTGATAATATTTCAATTATTTCGCATGGTTCGCTGTATTGGTCCCCAAATTTCCCTTTTTGGGGTTCTTTAAGCATCAAGACACGATCGCCGACTTTAAAGAACCTTGGGTTGATGTTACGATCGTAATACTCTTTTGATTTTTCCTTTGCGTGTTTCAGATTTTCAGCCGCCAACGTCTGGAGGCTGTCGATACGGGTGAACAATTCGGCGAGATATTCGGCGTACGAGGGGTCCTGTGACTCCTCGATTTGTTGGTGGGCCGACGGGTGACGAGCCAATTTGCCGAAGACGAGTTCGTGAGGGGTGTACCCTGTACCCTCGTGACGACTCGTATTATAGGAGAACATGGCCAGATCGATGTACTCGTCCCAATCGGAGTTTTCGTTCACGTATTGCTTTCGGTATTCCATGAGTACGTGGTGAGAACGTTCTATTGATCCGTTGCTTTGAGGATGGAAAGCCGTTGTTTGGTAGGCCTTGATTTTGAATTTTTTCGCAACAGCTCTCATGAGACTGCTACAGAAATTTGATCCTTGATCGGTGAGAATGGCGCGGGGGGCGCCGAATCGCGAGACGAAATGTTTCACGAATGCGGTACTGATGTCCATTGATGAAGTTCGGCTCAGTGGTATAGCCAATGAATATTTCGTCAGCAGATCTTGGAGGGTTAGTATGTACTGGTTACCGTTTTTCGTTAAAGGGAGGGGACCTACTACGTCCATAGCGATCTTATCGAACGCGGCCCCCGGTGTATCGGTAAGTATCATAGGTTGTTTGGTTTTTACGCGAACCAATTTCTTAAGTTGGCAATTTCGACAATGTTGAATATACTCCTGGATTTGAGTTTTCATGTTTTTCCAGTAAAAATATTCGCGAATACGCTTATAAGTTTTATTTACTCCTTTGTGGCCGCCAATTAACGAGTCGTGCTTTTCTTTAATAATTTCCAACCGATTTTCCTCGGGAGGGATTTGGATCAACTGATTGCAAATTATGAGCGAGATGTCTTGCTCGCGGAGGGTTTCGTACAAAGTGTTTTTGACTTCAGCCCACGGTACGTTGCCTATAAAGGGCGTTTTAGCGATACAGATTTCCTTTAGGCACAGCTCGCGAATTGCGTCCTTTAGGGAGTCGCAAATTTCCTGGAGATCTAGGATCTCGAGGTTATCGTGGGTACTGCCTAAAATGGGCAGTGCGATTATTTGTTTTGATTTTACGATTTTAAATTTTACCCGCAGGTATGCTAATTCCTCCAGTTTGGGGAAGACCCCTTGCGCCTGGAGATCCTTAGCGCCTTCATCGAGTAGTTGCCCGGTCATGGTAACGAAGACGACGTAATTGTCCTTTTGCATATGTAATCGATCGCGAGTTTCAATAATTTTCAAAGAATTCGATAGATGGCGATTTTCTTCGCTTATCTCGAATTGAGGGTTTACTTCATTAAATAAGTTACTTTGTTCGGAATCGTCGTCTGAATCGTCATCACTTTCGGGTATACCTTCATTATTATTTGACATTTCTTTTTCGATTTCCTTTGCAGGTTGGTCTTCCCTGAAGGGGGAGACCGAAAAACGTTCCAAATATGGTTCCGATGGAAGATCGGATGGAACAGCCAGGGATAGTTCCGGGGGAAAATCCAAAGTGTCGTCCGGAAGGGTACCTGGAGAAAGAAGAGGAGGGGGTGCACAGGCGGGTTCCTCCACATCCATTTGTTCAAAAGGTAAGTTTCGTTTTGCATTTTTATTTGACTGCATTTGTTCGTTGAAATTGAAGCCAAGGAAGGGGTCGCTTCCTATTGCTTCTAATGATAGCCTTCTTGGAGCAGTGCTCGTATGGGCTTCTATATCTTTTGATTTTTTCCTTTTCTTTTTGACGGGAGAGAAAATTCTCTCGTCGTCTGAAGAGACGTTTTTGTTCGGCGTATGCTTGGTCATGAAAATCGTTTTTTGGTTGGGAGGATTTCGGGAAAGAGCGTCAGCATTGCTGTTTGCTTTTCCTGGTTTATAGATTATTTTGTAAGTGTAGTTTGCGAGACTAAGTCGCCAATGGACCAGCCGGTTGGCCGGGTCCTTTACCGAGTGAAGCCACACGAGGGGCTTGTGATCGGTGACCAAGACGAATTCTTGCCCATAGACATATGGTCTAAAATGATTTACGCTGTATAAAATGGCAAGAAGTTCTTTTTCGATTGTTGAGTAGTTGAGTTCGTGTTTGTTTAATGTACGTGAAGCGTAGCTAATGGGTCGATCCTTGCCAATTTCCCCTTGGCTAAGGACGCCCCCGACCGCGATGTCTGATGCGTCGGTTGTTATAATAAAGGGTTTCGTAAAATCCGGGTACTGGAGTACCGGTTCTTTGCAGAGGGCATCGCGAAGCGTTATAAATGCCTTTTCTTGAGCATCTGTCCATTTGAAGTGAGATTCCTTTTTTAATAGTAGTGTGAGGGGTTTCGCGATGCCAGAAAAGTTTTCGATAAAGCGTCGGTAATATCCCGCGAGACCTAGGAATTGTTTAATTTTCTTAGGCGTTGTAGGTCTGGGATAATCTTTTAGTGCTTCTAATTTTTTGGGGTTAGGTTTTACCCCGTTTTCGCTGATAATGTGGCCCAAGTAGGCCACTTCGCGTCTCAAAAATTCGCACTTATCGGGTTGCAGTTTGAGGTTAGCTTGCCTCAATCTTTTAGCGAGTTTATCAAATTTCTTTGCGTGTTCGTCTAATGTACGTGCGTAGATGACGATGTCGTCGAGATATACGAATAGCTCGTTGCCCTGTAGACCGGTGAGGACCTGGTCCATTAAGCGCTGGAATGTAGCGGGCGCGTTTTTCAGCCCGAATGGCATACGAGTGAACTGATAATGACCGAATGGGGTTGAAAAAGCGGTTTTATGTGCATCGTCGGGGTGCACCTTAATTTGGTAGAATCCGCTAGCCAAATCGAATACTGAGAAATATTTTGCGTTTCCTAGTTGGTCCAATATTTCCGATATTTGTGGGAGGGGGTAAGCATCCCCGATTGTTTTCTCGTTAAGGTTGCGGTAGTCGATCACCATTCGCCACCGTTTGTTCCCTTGGGAATCGGCTTTCTTTGGCACTATCCAGAGGGGTGAACTGTAGGGGGAAATTGATGGTTGGATTATATCCCCCGATATTAAATCATTAACCTGTTTGGTGATTTCCTCCTTATGAACGGGAGGGAAGCGATATTGTCGTGTAAAAACTGGTTGATCGTCTGTTGTAATTATTCGATGGTTTATAGCGTTGGTAAAACCGAGGGGAGAGCCTGGTATGTGGAATAAATCCAAATTCTCTTTAATAATAGAGTTTACATTTTCACGTTCTTCTTTGTTAAGGTGATCAAACCGCAATAGAGACAAAACTTCTTTTACTTTATTTTCCTTTTCAACAATCAATACCCTCTTTCTCGGGGCAATAGAATCAAAAATCTCCTTTTCCGACATATTTTTTTCCGGAAAGGGGAGAGAAACAAAAGAACCTACTTCGTTTACCTCCGGCTTTTCTTTAGCTATCGGGGCCGAAGTGGTCAATTCGATATCCGTGGAAACCTTGTAGCTAAATTCTTGCGCGGTTACGTACGGAATTTCCATAGACAAGTCTTCTTCAGTGGCATTATGAGCCATCAATTGTGCAATACCGTCCTTAATCGTTACGAGTGCTTCGCCAATAAAAAATCCTTCTCCAAAATGGAGCCTCGGGATGTACCCTTCTTTTATTTCTGGATTCTTGATTTTGACGTAGCACACGACTTTTGAGCGTTTAGGAATAGATATAGCCTTCTTTGAGGCAAACGGAATCACTTGATCACCATAACTTAGTTGTTCGTGTTTCCAATCGATAAGGGCCTTGTTTCCGGCCAAAAATTCGGTTCCTAAGAGAGCATTCTGCGCCATAGGGAACCAATCGTCTACGACGTGAAATTTGACGGGAGTATTATTTACCATTAGTACAACAGATCCCAGAGTTAAAACGGGTGTCGGCGAAATTCCGACCAATTTTGCAATTTCATAATTGTCGATAAAGCTGTTCACGACCTGATTTTTAATTAAATTTACCTCGGCGCCCGAGTCGATCAAAAATTCTGTTAGACCGGTTAGTTGTGGGCAATCCATGAATACCGAGGGGGTAGTTCCCGTGTTGCCTAGGAGGACCCGGAAGGTTCGCACAGTTCGGCGTCTATGATCCTTATTGGGCGCTCCTGGCGATGATCGTCCCGTGGGGAGGCCCTGTCCATGGAACGGTCGTTCGAGTTTTTTGGATCGGACTTTTGCTTATTCCGATCGTCGTTTTGTTTCCGATAACACATAGCCTCGGAATGGCCAGGTTTTTGGCAATAATTGCATGGAGGGCGCGGCCTATCGTTATCGCGATTGTTGTTGGCTCGCGGTCCATTATTCGTATTTTTATTATTATTCGCGTTTTGATTATTCGCGGGTATATGTGCGGGCCTTTTCTCGGGAAATTTTTGCCAACAATTTTCCGAGGGGTGAGGCCGGCCGCAATGAGAGCAAGTTATGTTTCCGGAATGCGAAAATGTTTTTACTGGGACCGCGCTGGGTTTGTTTTCGGCGCGGTTATCTGTAAAATGAGCGCGGTCGCGCTCCATATCCTTTTCGACTTTTACCGCTTTTATGAATGCGTCCTCTAGGTCGAGGACGTTTTCTAATTTTAATCGCATACGGAAGTCGGGCGGAAGGCCCTTAATGAAACAGTCGAGTGTGTCGCTGTTTAATGTGTTACGGTAATTGGAGTGGACGAGACCGTGGCTGTCTACCTCGGCCTCGTAAATTGCCGTGTGGAGATCCTTTACGCGGCTAACGTAATCGATGATGTGTTCCGTTTTACCCTTTGAAATATTTCCGAGTTCGCCCCGGAATTCATTGAGGGTTTTCGCGGCTCCAAAGAGAATTTTGAGACGGTCCGCGAAATCGGTTACGTTATCAAAATTATAATCTTCTAAAGCTGTTGCAGCATGACCTTTTAATTAAAGTCTCGAGCCAAGTCTCACACAATTACTACGAAACAAATTTGTTTCGTAGTAATTGTGTGAGACTTGGCTCGAGGTGAGGGGAAAACATATCCCTAGCTCTTTTGCACGAGCGAATGAAACGTAGAACGGGGATATTATACCCGTTGAAAGTGGGGACTGACTCTAAAGCGTCTTTGAATTTTAGATTTGGGTTTCTCGGATAATTGTCGATGTTTCGTTCATCGTCGAAACTACGTTGTTCAAGACGCGGAGACTGATGGGGTGGCGAGAATCGCCTTTCGTTTTTTATTTCGAGTACCTCTGTTTTTAAGCCCCCAAATTGGGAAATCATTTGTGATAGTGTTCTTTGAAGAGCGATGAATTGTTCATGGGCGTCGGAGCGTTCCGACGTTTCTGGAATGTTTTGGTTTCGTTCTATTTGTTCTCTTTCGAGGGCCTGAAGGGCCTTAATGCGTTCTTGCGCTTCTATATCTTTTTCGCGGAGAGCATGTTCCTGCTCTTGTAAAACTTCGCGTTTACGATTGATTTGTTCGTTGAGGATGCACAATTCCTCTTCGTTTAAAGCCTGAGATTTTGACCTTGTAGTGGCCATTTTGGAAATTTACGTAAAAACAGATAAGATTTGAAATTGGAAAATTGATCAAATGTGACTTTGGTATCCCACCGCTGCCACCAAAAATTTATCCTGTTACGTCCGGGATTTTATTATTCATAAAAAAAATATATTCGCAAGAGAAATACGCGATTTGAACTTTGAATTTGAGGTTAACCGAGATGTTAGATTTAAATGTTATTCTCGGATAAACGGACGCCAGCCTTGAGATCCTTCCTTTAGTCGGGAATGTGCCCAACAGGGATGAGGATCAGCCACAATTTGATCGGTACGTCAATTAACACTCGCGAGTATGGGGTAGTCGGTAAAGGAAAGAGTGTATGGTAACGAAGCATGCGACTTACCCTACGAGCGGCGGTGCGTAGCGGGTTGATTCAACGGAGTACGAATGACTCGGATAAATCCTCGTCCGTTGACGAGGAAGAGCTCCCGGTTGACAGGGATGTTGGAGATGATGACCGGTTTCGATGATCCCTGCTTTGTCGACCGTGGAGAAGAACTCATGGACAAGGCGGAGAGAAACAATGTTGTCGACGAGTGGTTAGTCGATGGAAATGGCCTTGGTTTCCAATGGTACGCCGACGGTGGATGCCTCGGAACCGTCGGATAGAACGACAGGGGTGATGAGTCGAATTGTTTTATCACTCACGATGAACACTTTGGTTGTTAGTGGAATGTTTGATATAATTCGCGGTTTCGGGAGAAGGATAGCGAGTCGTTCCTTAGATAGTTTTTTATAGATCGGTATATTATCGCCACGTTCCTTCGGCGCGGGCTTCTGATGAAGCAAGGCGACGGCGCGACGAAGTTGGAACCGAGCACCGGCGCGTCTTCTTGGCATAACAAATTCAAAACTGAATAGAGCACAGAATTTATGTTATTCCAGAATAAGAAACCGATTAATTTGTTGAATTTGTGTAATTTGTAGGTGACAATTGCGTTGGGGCTACATGCATACCCTCGAACGCAATTGGGGAAAGAAGGAGCCTCAGTAAACGTGCATCGGTACAGTGCACAGAATATTCGGCAGGATGGGAGCCTCAGCAGACGTGCATCAGTACAGTGCACTGAAAGTTTGGCTTCTAGGTAAGAGAGTGTTTCGTAAATCAAGCGGTTTCGTATTAGAATCGAATGAGAGAAATAATTAGATAAAATATGCAAAATGCCAAGAAGGAGCACGGTGAGTTTTTAATTGGGAGAGAAAGGTCTCGAAATAATTATTCACTGAATTTAAATATGTATATAAAATTATATTGTTACAACTTTTGTTTTAAAATACACTTCGACAAAAATAATTAATTATTAGCAACTTGACGGTGTTGCGATACCGCGAAGACTTAGTACTGTTAATATTTAAACGTTTCGGAAATACAATTCAACGCGAAAAGAATAAAATCGTTCCGATTTTCCAGTGTGCGGCTCCGATGTATACGCGGCGAACGGAGAAGCGCGACTGACTGGTGGAGAGACCGGAGAACTGGTGAAGGAGAGGCTCCCCTTCTTTTACGCCCTCCCCGAGCGGCGGCGGCTCCTTGGTGGGGCAGCATCCAGCGTCGGGGAAGTATGCGCCGTTGTGACGTAGGCATCCTTCCTTCTCCCTTACTCCCATGGGACGGTATGGAGTACCAGCGTCCGTCTCTTTTGTTCTTACAGGATTAAATGGAGCTCTTGATAAATTAATTTTTATTAATTTACCTGGAGCTTTACAATTTGTTACATTTTATATTTATGTATGAAATCTATTAATAAACGTATTCTTTGCCTTAAATGGTAAGTATAGGATTTTTTATTTATTAAGGTTTTAACATATATGGGAATATATATATATATACGTATGTATACATATATACACATATATATATATATATATGTTTGAACGGAAAAGATTTTATTAAAACATTTTTTAGTTTGTTTATAACGTATTTTATATAATTAATAATATTCATGCACATTGCTCGCTGATTAAGTCGGCCTGTAAAAATACTTAATACTATTTAACAATAGTTTTACTTAACTAATTAGGTTTTTATGTAATAAATGTTGACTAAACTGCGCGTACAATTATTGCATAATATTTTATAACAAAAGTATAAGCTCGTGCCGATGAACTATGGTTCCTTGTTTAACCAAAATACATTTTTATTAATAATCGCTGGATCATAATAATGGCAGTTAGTGCGCGGCGAACAAAGATACAGCGCAAAAGGGTGGCAAATAGAGGTGTCCTATTACTTGCAGGATGTTTAGGTTATGAAGATACGCGATATTCCGAGAAGCCATATTGAATTTAATAATAATATTGGTGGAACGTCGTTTTTGAAGGTGACCCTCTGCCCCGTGACGACTGTCGTGGCGATGATGGGTGATGCAATGTCCAAGTGCATGCGTACTGAGATATTGGTGGAACTGTCGTAGTGGGTTCCTCCTTAAGGAAGCATGTACCGGGATAAAAAGGGATGTCTATAGGAGGTGTCATGGCGTCCCACAGGATCACGGGGGTTCCCGGGGAACTCTACGATGCTGGCGGGAATACAATATGGCGGCTGTCGGCCACCCTTGCGGCCGAAACCATTATGGCAGCCTTCCTAGGTGAAGCATGCATGAGAGTACGCTATAGGTATACTGTAACATGGTGTATCCGTGGATTTGCAAGTTTTTTTGGTTTTTAGGGAAAAATAATGGCGCTAGGGCCCGCGAGTTTGGTTTATATGAAAGAAGGAATTATTTGGGAAATTTTGACACCCGCGGGACCGCGGTACGATTTTTAGTTTTGAGGGAAACGAATTTCGCGGGTCGCGACTAAGAACAGGAGTATCAGGAAAACATGACGTCATAGGAGGTCGAAGCAAGTATCTCTTCTTTTAAAAATCGAAAATAAATAGTTCTAATTGTCTCAAAATTATGGGAATGGTATGGTTGGAATCGGGATTTTTCCCTTTTTAATATAGCGGGTGGTTGAACTTATTTTAACCTAGTTTTAACCATGTTTTAAACGATTTTAACGTGATTGGTTAGTCCTAAAAATATGGCGCTTAGGGCGTTGTTTACTACTAAATATACTGTTTAATATTGGAAAAATTGGATTTTGAAAAGTTATATTTTAACGTGTTTTTGAGTATCTTCTAGGAGAGTGAATTATTATTATGATTTCGTTTGTATTTCATTATTATCCTTTTACTGCATTATATTTGGTTATAAAAAGGGTTTTTCCAATTTTTATATTTTTGAGGAATTTGAGCGGGAGAAATGTGTTTTTATGAAATGACGTATAAGCTTTGTTTATTCTAGTGTACATGTAATATTATGTATTTAACGCAGAATTACGTGATTACTATATCGGAGTTATCCAGAGTGTATAAAGTATTTGAAAATATATTGTTTTTCGTAACAATAAAGGATTACATTATTCTATATGTTGTTTACATTATTTTATGTAGGAAAAATATTTCTAGGTGAATCCTAGGGTAATTCCTAGTATGTGTTTATATTTTTATGGGGAGTATAATAGTCTTTAGGGTAGGTATATGGGTATTTCTATGTTCCTGGTGGAGGGCAAGATCGCCAGGACGTAACAGATTACTTCCGTATGTCGAGGCGCCGTGGTGATACACATTTCCGCTCCCGACGGGCCATTGCACAGAAGCTGGGATTGAGTCCCCGGGGGCCCCGCGGAAGCAGGACATCGTCCTCAACAAACCCCACTGCGGTTATTCCCGTTGACGACTTAGACTTAAACATCCACAGTAAAGTCGCAAATATCCCACGCGTTGTTTCCGATATACCGGTGAGCATAGATTTCAGCATCATCGATCTCAATTCGGGAACATCGCGATACATTACTGCTCCTGAATCCGTGAGTCAGGTTTGAAGTACTGTCTCGGATTCCGATCCTCTCCTCGCTGGTTTTAGTGCGGATTATCCCGAATTGCTAAACGAACTTCAAGTGTCATCCGTCGATTTAGCCGTTGTCGATCCTTACGTGGAAATATCGAACATTGATTCGAAACTCGATCAAATCTTCGTCGACACTTACATGGACTGTTCTGAATTGTCAAATATCGTCTGGAGTCCTGAATCACCGAACATCGATTTTTACACGAGCTTCACCGAGCTGTTCGGATTACCTTGGATCACCGTACCCGATTACCCGTCGCACGAATCTCCGAACAATCAGCTCTCGGATTAATGAACCCTGAGCAACCGGAAAGCGTCAACCTAGGACCAAGGGTAATTGTTTACGCGTCATCCAACTCCGTGATCATCTTGGTGGACGAACGTGGATTCATTAGGATCATTAGACCTAGCACCCGCTACGCACAACCACCGACAGGGTAAGTACCACGCATACCTTTATTTCATTGGTTTAGTTCACCTCGTTTAGTCGAAGCGTACCACAGTATGATTTCGGTCCTAGTCACAGACGGGCGCATTCCCGTCTAAATGTAGGGCATCTCTATCATTTTCTTTTCTTACGTTCCTGAAATAAGAACAGTTGGATTGAGCTTATTATTTCCTCACATTCATTATTTTGCTATTTATTATTTTCAAATTCAGCAGTTTATTATCGGAAATTATTATTTTCTCGTTCTAATCATATCTTTAATCTCATTTACTCACTTCATTATTCTGTTAATGCGATCTTGGATGTATGGAATTAAATTCATTTTTATAATTTTATTAAGTTATTATTATCGGGACGTAACACGTATATCTATGTATATTACGTTTTACGGTTTTATAATTGTTCGCATATTTATAAACGTTGGTAAACGAATTTCATTAGCTTACCATCGTTTTTACAATGGTTTATACGGTTTTTAATGATAAATTCTCGCTTACAATAAATTCTCGCTTCCCCTTTTATTTTGCGGTTGTAAATGCTGATCGATTAATTTTTATTAATTTGTCATCATTTTTACACATGGATCGTTTATTTACTTAAATTATAACTTGTAAATAGTATTTTGTTGTTTACCGTGTTTTTACGTTGTCCGTTCTGCATTGGATTGATACTATGTTTAATTTATTGCTAACAACATGGAATGTGTGCTGTTTATTATTTCCCTATAGTTATTTAGCGTTAACCTTGGTTGATTTCTTTTTGATCACTTTGTTGAGTTGTTATCTTCCGAAAAATGTCAGGATGGCATATAACCATTTGTTTATAATGTACGCAATTCGTTAATTCATAATATTCTCTGATATTTGACGGATGGTGTTACGTCCCGGACGTAACAATGGTGGGAATTGTACGTTTGGGAAGTTCCCACTGAAGATCTACGTGTGCTGGTGTCTTATCACCGTGAGCTGCCCGCAGTGACACGTGATACCCCAGGAATGTGCATCGTCTTGTGAGAACGTTCGCCGAAGCCCGTTCTCTTGGGAGTGACCTGTGTCAGCACTTCTCATGGTGCTGGATGCTGCGATGTCCTCCTCGGAGAGTTCGGGGTTTTGTATGGGCGTTTTCAAGCGGAATGATCCCGTATAGGCACTTCTATAAGCTGTCATTTATTTATAACTTCGGTACTATATGGATTCTTTCGTGCGTAATTTGTATAGGTATGTATATTTGTAGTAAAGTTGATATTACAATACGTGTGTATGCACGTTCTTATCTAATATATATATAATATATATTAGATAAGATATCTAATATATATCTATTCTAATATATATATTTGTTTGTGTACGATGCATAAGTGTCTAATAAGAACGTGTACCGTGGATATGGGCATTTTATTTTGCATGAAAGATATAGATGTATAAGTATGTATTTATATATAGATATATAGGTGTGTGGCTTTATATATGCACATGTCTTACAAGAGCGTGCACGGCTCCAATTACAAAACTAATCAATGGAATCAAATCGGTTCGACCTGTAGACTCGTGGTACTCTACCGGCACCCCTCGTCGCGGGTGGGTCAGTAATTTTGGATCACCCTGTTTAGGTGAATTTTGATGGCGCTATTGCCAGGACGTGACATCTCCCCCCTTTAGGAAGAAGCAACCCTGTTGGATTGCTGAGGAACAATGCGAGCAAGGAGACTGGCAGTGGGGCCCGAAAGTTATCTTGAAGACGAAGGTACTTCTGGTTGGGCCACCTGTTGACCTTGTATATGTAGTAAATCTTGATAACGCGTACTGACGGCAGGGATCACTTCAATGGTTACGGAGTTCCAAATGGCTACAAGCAGAGCGACACTCCATCCGTACAGCAAATGCAGGGTGTAGCCTTGAATGCACGTATCGATGATTCCCTTGATTATCGAATAAATGGCTAATATTCCAAATAACGCAGCGCTGAATATGCCGAATTTTTGGAACCCGCTCCATAATTTGGTGAAGGCGTTTGATGCGATATGCTTCAAGGTATCTTCATCAACCAGATTCTTCAAAGAGACCGACCCAGATGGTATGGAATGTCCGGCTGAACCCCGGGCGAGATTGTTGAGGAGCGCTGGACGTTCGGCAGGAAACATTATTCGATCGCGTAGTTGTTTCGTTTCCTGGTCGGTGTAGATGCCACTTGTTGCAAGGTTTCCGATGGAGGTGTAACCCCAAGTAGGTGTAACCATCGGTTGAATTATTTGCGGTGGTGGAACTTCAATTGCGTGTGGAGAGAAACGGTACCATACTCCGTCTATTAAGTATTGAGCTGGTAGTATTGGATTGCATTCAATGTTTGTGCCGGTTTTAATTAATATTCGCGAGATCGTCGATAGAAAGTACGATTGATTTTGGTGCATAACAGGTAACTCCATGTAACAATTTTCGGTTCTTCGGAGGGTACATTCGACTGGGATACACTTTATGATGTGAGCAACTTCCCCTGCAATAACGGCCATATAACCAGGTGCTTTGGTGACGGCTCGAGCGAACTTCTCAGGAAAAGAAGATGCTGTTGCTAGGGCGTTGCGGAGTACTTGTTATTCTAATTTGCAGCGTTGGGTTATCACAGCCTTATATAGTGTTGTTATTTGGTGCTTGGTGTGTTTCTCGACATAGATAAACTTCGAGTTTACGTATGCGAAAATGTCAAGTTACTAATTAAAATTTTGCGACGTGCTGCAAATACTTCTCCATTCAAAGTCTCGAGTAGGAATAATTTCGGGTGCTCCGTTTTTATTAGCGTAAAGCCACAAATCGACTTTCGTAGTCGAAAGTCGATTTGTGGCTTTACGCTAATAAAAACGGAGCACAGCTAATGCAAACGTTGTTTCCTGTGTTGTTATAGTGTAGACATCAGGTGTCTGGACTGTGGTTGCAATGGTATGTAATTTTGTAGCAATTCCTTCGTACAGTACATCATAGCGGTTGAACATGCACGTGTCGACAGGTTCCGTCTTCCAGAAAGCGTGGTTCCCCTCGACATCGGTGCAAGAACCCAACGAAAGTTGGCAGTGTGTAGCGGATTGTAGGATGATGCGGTCGTTGACCATGTTGACCGTGGCTTCGTAGCTGGATATGGTGATTTTCACAGATGCCGGGACCACGACGTTGTCCCATCTGCCAAATGGATCACTATATTGGGCTCCAGAGCAACGGCCTTCAGTAGTCAGAGTTCCGGCGAGCGTTATACCTCTTGTAGTTGTGCTGTTTGCTTTAATTCCGGAGATGATAGTAGTAAAACCCAGTTGGATAATTCCAGTTTCATGGATTTGCCGGCAACCGGTGTCATCCAGTTCGTTAAGGTAAACTTGGCGTCCATTGTGAACGATGGAATTGTGGGAGCTCATCCCACAGTAATAAATTATTCGATCAATTTCAATTTTGCATTGTATTACTTCTGTTGCAGAAAACTCAGATAGTTGCAGGAGTTGGATACGGATGGGTGTTAAAGTTGGCGTGATTAACGGGATATCACATGATCCGATTTCGCTGATTGATACAGTAGTAATATTCGGCGATGGACCGCCACAATCATATCCAACGAGCCCATGGACCGTTTGAATTAGGAAGATAAAACAGTTTATCACCATCTTGAAGTTCATCTATAAGCAGTTTTACATTTTTGGAGTTACAGGCGTGTTCCACGCAATTTATTAGTATGCACAATTCGAGGTTTGCCCTTGTAAAGAATTTTAACGTTGCCTCCGGATAATACTCCTACAATTTCGCATGGTTCGGTATACCGGTTGCTAAATTTACCCTTCCGTGGCTCCTTCAGCATTAACACTCGATCACCGATCTTAAAAAGCTTCGGATTAATGTTTCGATCAAAGTATTTCTTTGATTTTTCTTTTGCCCGATTGAGAGTGTCGGGGGCCTGTAATTGGAGATTCGAGATGCGGGTGAACAGTTCCTCGAGATACTCCATGTAAGAGTGATCTTGTTGTTCCTCAATTTGGAGATGAGCGGAAGGATGACGTGCCAATTTCCCAAAAACTAATTCGTGCGGAGTGTACCCTGTTCCTTCGTGACGACTGGTGTTATACGAAAACATCGCAAGGTCGATATACTCGTCCCACTCGGAAGTTTCGTTGACGTACTGTTTTAGGTATTCCATTAGTACGTGATGCGAACGTTCAATAGACCCGTGCTTGCGGGTGAAACGCGGTCGTGTGGTAAGCTTTAATTTTGAATTTTCTTGCGATTGATTTCATCAAACTACTACAAAAGTTTGAACCTTGGTCTGTAAGGATAGCCTTTGGTGCCCCAAAACGAGAAATAAAATTTTTGACAAACGCATCACCAATATCTATAGCGGTAGTACGATTCAAAGGAATCGCCATCAAATCTTGGTCAGGAGATCCTGAATGGTGAATATATATTGGTTACCCTTTCTGGTTAAAGAAAGGGGGACGAGTACGTCCATGGCAATTTTGTCGAACGCATCGCCAGGAGTATCCGTCAAAACCATTGGTTGTTTCGTTTTTACACGAACTAGTTTTTTCAGTTGGCAATTTTGACAGTGTTGAATGTATTCTTGTATTTGTTTTTTCATGTTCTTCCAAAAATAGTTTTCACGGATACGTTTGTAGGTTTTATTCACACCCTTGTGTCCGCCAATTAACGAATCGTGTTTCTCTTTTATCATTTCTAAGCGTAATTCTTCGGGAGGAATTTGAACCAATTGTTTACAGATTATGAGTGTTAAATTCCTTTCGCGCAGCGTTTTGTAAAGTACGTTTTTGACTTCGGCCCATGATATTCGGCCGATTTCGTGAGTTTTCGCGATGTTAATAGTTCGAAAACTCGATTCGATAATAACGTCTTTTAATGATTCGAATATTTCTAAGAGATCTTCGTTTTCTAAATTTTCGTGTAAGTTACCCATAATCGGGAGCGCAATTATATTTTTTCCTTTTTCTTGTTTGAGTTTAGCTCGTAGATATGTGAGTTGCTCCAGTTTCGGCAACATTTCCTGCGCCTGGAGGTCCTGTGCGCCATCGTCAATCGTTTGCCCGGTTGTTGTAACGAAGACTATGAAATTTTCTTTTTGCATTGAGAGTCGATCGCGTGTCTCGAAAACTTTTAAAGCATTTGAGAGATGGGAATTTTCTGCTGCTAATTGGAAGGCGGGATTTTCATTATCGATCATATCGCTTTGATTGCTTTCATCGTCTGTTTCGTCACCACTCTCAGGTATACCTTCGTAAGTTTCGTTACAAGTTTCGTATTCTGGAATTTCTACGTCATTCGTTGTTTCAGGTTGAATGGTGGTGAGTGGAGGACTCGGAGCATTCTCGGGAGGAAGAGGGCTAATTGGATGTGGAACGGGATTATCGTCGCTCCCGAGCAGTTCTTCCTCATTTTCGGAATTGAATGGTGATTTTTCTCTACTTCTTTTTCGTAAAATGACTTCTTTGTCTCCAGTGGTCGATAATTTCCGTTTGGGGGGTTTTCTTGGATGATCTTTTCCTTTGCTAGGTTTCGTCTTCACTGGGCTAAATATTCTTTCTTCATCGGAATCAGAGTCTCCACTGTATAAATGGTGCCATCATGAACACCGTTTTTGGATGTATTGGAGGGTTGCGGGACAGAGCGTCAGCGTTGCTGTTTGCTTTGCCCGGCTTGTAAACTATTTGATAAGTATAGTTTGCCAAACTGAGTCGCCAATGGACTAATCTATTTGCGGGATCCTTTACTGAGTACAACCATACAAGAGGTTTATGGTCAGTGACTAATTGGAATTCTTGACCGTAAACATAGGGTCTAAAATGATTTACGCTGTATATGATAGCGAGTAATTCCTTTTCTATCGTTGAGTAGTTCGTTTCGTGTTTATTCAGAGTGCGGGAAGCATAGCTGATTGGGCGATCTTTGCCTATTTTACCCTGGCTTCATACTCCTCCAATTGCGCTATCTGAAGCGTCCGTTGTAATTATGAATGGCTTGGAGAAGTCCGGGTATTGCAATACTGGTTCCTTGCAAAGAGCGTCACGTAGGGTCGCGAACGCTTTTTCTTGGGCATCGGTCCATTTAAAATGTGACCCCTTTTTTAACAAAAGAGTTAATGGCTTCGCAAGCCAGAAAAATTTTCGATAAATCTCCGGTAATACCCCGTGAGCCTCAGAAACTGTTTAATTTTCTTTTGGGTAGTTGGTCTCGGGTAGTTTTGCAACGGTTCTAATTTCTTTTGGTCGGGTTACATACCGTCTTCACTAATAATGTGACCCAAATACGTAACTTCTCGTCTTAGAAATTCGCATTTGTCAGGTTGGAGTTTTAGGTTGGCCTGACGTAATCGTTTGGCTAGCTTCGAAAATTTTTTATCGTGTTCGTCGAGCGTTTTCGCACAAATAACTATATCGTCCAGATAGACGAACAATTCGTTCCCTTGCAGGCCTGTGAGGATTTGGTCCATAAGACGTTGAAACGTCGCAGGTGCGGTTTTGCGCCCGAATGGCATTCTATTGAATTGATAGTGACCAAATGGTGTGGCGAACGCAGTTTTGTGAGCATCTTCAGGGTGCACCTTAATTTGATGGAATCCACTTGCGAGGTCAAAAACCGAAAAATACCTTGCGTTGCCTAATTGGTCCAAAATTTCGGTTATTTGTGGAAGGGGGTAAACATCCCCGATCGTTTTTTCATTTAGGTTTCTGTAATCGATTACCATTCGCCACCTTTTTCTACCGTGGGAGTCCTCTTTCTTTGGGACGATCCACACAGGCGAACTGTAAGGGGATGACGATGGGCCAATTATTTCGCTCTCAATCAGCTCCTGTACTTGTTTTATTATTTCCTGTTTGTGGATGGGAGGGAATCGGTATTGGCGCGTGAAGACGGGTACATCGTCCGCTGTTATTATTATATGTTACGTTAGTACAACCAAGTGGTTTTCCTGGAATATGGAACAAATCGATATTTTCTCCAATGGTAGATATAACATTAGCACGTTCCTCCTTGTTTGAATGGTCGAGACGAAGCAATGATATTACATCGTAAACCTTTGTTTCCCTTTCAACTTTTAACACCTTCCTTTTTGGTGCCATGGCTTGCCATGGCACCAAAAATTGCCTCCTTTTCCGTTAATACCTTTTCCGGAAAGGGGAGGGACAAAAAGGCTCCTCGTCCTCATTAGATTGTTCAGAGGGCGAGAAGGATAACTCAATATCAGTACTGGTCATTACTTTAAATTCCTCAACCGTGATAGTTGGGACTCCCAAAGACAAATCATCTAGAGTCGAATTATGGACCATTAATGGAGCAATGCCGTTCCTTATCGCAACAAGTGCTGCGCCGACGAAAATCCCCTCTCCAAAATGGAGCTTCGGGTATACCCTTCTTTGATTTCGGGATTTCGTACTTTTACATAACATACAATTTTTGAGCGTTTTGGAACGGAAATTGAATTTTTTGAAATAAAAGGAATGTTCTCGCCATTATAAATAAGTTCTTGTTTTCCCCAGTCAACACGGGCCTTGTTGTCGGCCAAAAATTCAGAGCCGATTAAAGCGCTTTGCTCCATGGGAAACCAGTCGCGTACAACATGAAATTCCGGTAGGGTGTTATTAGCGTTTAAACGGACGGAACCTAAAGTATGTACGCAATTCGCAGAAATGCCTTCTAGTTTGAGAATGTCGTTCTTATTGACGTAAGTGTCGAGATGGATGGCACCCTCCTTTACGAGGTTTACTTCGGAACCAGAATCTATCAAGAATTCTGCCAGTTGATTTAATTGCGGACAATCGAGCAAAACCGATGGCGTTGTCTTAGGATTGCTTAACCGGACCCGGACGGTCCGGATTGAGCGGCGTCGACAATCTTGACGGGGTGCTCCTTGAACGGCTCGTCCCGTGGGGAGGCCCTGGCCACTGGACGAGTGTACTCGTTTTTTTGTTCCTGGGCGTTTTTATTGCGTTCATCGTTCTGTTTGCGATAGCACATGGACTCGGCGTGACCGAGTTTTTGACAGTAATTGCATTCCTCAAGGCCGCGTCCTCACGCGGCCTGTTATCGTGATCGCGAGGGGAATTTAAACGATTGCTGTTGCTATTATAATTGTTATTGTTATTGATTTGCGCCAAGTGGGCTGCCCTTTTCTCGGGGAATTTTTGCCAACAATTTTCTGAAGAATGGTTTCGATTACAATGGTCGCAGATTGCTCTCAGTGAAGGGGTAAGGGTCTTTACCTGGACGGTATTTGTTTTATTTTCGACGCGAAATTCTTTGAAGTACATTCGGTCGCGCTCCATATCCTTTTCGACTTTGATCGCTTTCGCATAAGCGTCCTCGAGATCAAGGAA
The DNA here is from genome assembly GCA_963932345.1 of Ophion ventricosus. NCBI lineage: Eukaryota > Metazoa > Arthropoda > Insecta > Hymenoptera > Ichneumonidae > Ophion > Ophion ventricosus. The sequence continues at coordinate 18,665 of CAWVQM010000483.1, read as the reverse complement.
ATTTTCAAGCTTTAAACGTATTCGAAAGTCGGGGGGAAGCCCCTTAAGGCCATGTATCACACGCCTTCGACCACTTCGAAATTTTGAAATGCCGTTTCTCCCAAACGGAACAACCAATTGGAATGAAATTTCTTGTGGGCATGCAGGACGCCAGCTCCGAGAGCATGGTTCTCGCCATTTTCCCAAATTTCCAAAAAAAATTTACAGTTTGTGGTTACCATGGGATAAATTGTGAATTATTAACTATTTCATCGCGTTTTCGGTAATTTGGAGGGAACCATGCTCTCGACCATGAAAAATCACACATTTCAAGCTTTGTTTCACTTGTTTTCATGAATAAATGGCGGAGAAAACTCATTTTGAAATTTTTTACATAAAAGTAGCAAAATTGTACCATCAAAGCTCAAAATATTATCGACGGACACGATAGTCTAGTTCATCTGTTTTCTAACTGACAGCGCGCAGCTCGCATCGTTCCGTGTTTACCGACCGCGCTCGTATCCTTCCGAGACAGCAAATTGTTTTTTGACAGTCGGAAGCGGCACCCCTCGCGGAACGTTTTATATTCGTTCGGTTGACATGCAGTTTTTTTTCGAAATATGTTGCTGCGTGCGTCATACATTCGCAAGAATTCTAGAACGGGTCGGTTTATCCGCGATGTGTGAAAAAGGGTTTACGAATATAGTCGTGAAACGTGCGTCGAATCGGCGAAAAGTTCACGTGATCGGCCGAATATTTGTGTACAGCGCGCAGATGACCAAGTGTGCCATTTCGAAACTGGGTCGCGAAAAGAAGTGCTCGAGAAGGAAAATGTCGAGCAGCGCAAATCCTAGAAGGCGGTTGCTTTGCGTATCGGTGAGTGCAGCGAAGCCTTGCCTGATCATGTGCCTGGTTATTTTTCAATCCCTGCCTCGTTATTGTTTAACCCATTCCCAGCGATCGGGTTATCTTACCTGTTGCCTTCCTTTCGTGTCTCGGGTTATCTGTTCTCGTTATTTTGTAGTCCCTCCCCATCGATTCGGTTATTTTACCTACCGTCTCCTTTTTGAGTCTCGAGCTATCTGTCATCGTTATTTTTTGTGCCCTCCCCATCGATCCGGTTATCTCACCTACCGTCTCCCTTTCGAGTCTCGGGTTATCGAACCTCGTTATTATTTACTCCCTCCCCAGCGATCGGGTTATCTCACCTACCGTCTCCCTTTCGAGTTTCGGGTTATCTGTCCTTATTATTATAGATTCCCTCCCCGTCGATCGGGTTATCTGTCCTCGTATTTTTTTATCCCTCCTCAGCGATCGGGTTATCTTACCTACCGTCTCCCTTTCGAGTCTTGGGTTATCTGTCTCCGTTATTATTTAATCCCTCCCCAGCGATCGGGTTATCTTACCTACCGTCTCCCTTTCCAGTCACGGGTTATCTATCCTCGTTTTTTTTTAATCCCTCCCCAGCGATCTTGTTATCTTACCTACCGTCTCCCTTCCGAGCCTCGGGTTATCTCTCCTCGTTATTTTTTAATCCCTCCCCAGCGATCGGGTTATCTCACCTACCGTCTCCCTTTCGAGTTTCGGGTTATCTGTCCTCGTTATTATAGATTCCCTCCCCGTCGATCGGGTTATCTGTCCTCGTAATTTTTTATCCCTCCTCAGCGATCGGGTTATCTTACCTACCGTCTCCCTTTCGAGTCTCGGGTTATCTGTCCTCGTTATAATTTAATCCCTCCCCAGCGATCGGGTTATCTCACCTACCGTCTCCCTTTCGAGTTTCGGGTTATCTGTCCCTGTTATTATAGATTCCCTCCCCGTCGACCGGGTTATCTGTCCTCGTATTTTTTTATCCCTCCTCAGCGATCGGGTTATCTTACCTACCGTCTCCCTTTCGAGTCTCGGGTTATCTGTCTTCGTTATTATTTAATCCCTCCCCAGCGATCGGGTTATCTTACCTACCGTCTCCCTTTCCAGCCACGGGTTATCTGTCCTCGTTTTTTTTAATCCCTCCCCAGCGATCGGGTTATCTTACCTACCGTCTCCCTTTCGAGTCTCGGGTTATCTGTCCTCGTTATTTTTTAATCCCTCCCCAGCGATCGGGTTATCTCACCTACCGTCTCCCTTTCGAGTTTCGGGTTATCTGTCCTCGTTATTATAGATTCCCTCCCCGTCGATCGGGTTATCTGTCCTTGTAATTTTTTATCCCTCCTCAGCGATCGGGTTATCTTACCTACCGTCTCCCTTTCGAGTCTCGGGTTATCTGTCCTCGTTATTATTTAATCCCTCCCCAGCGATCGGGTTATCTTACCTACCGTCTCCCTTCCGAGCGTCGGGTTATCTCTCCTCGTTATTTTTTAATCCCTCCCCAGCGATCGGGTTATCTCACCTACCGTCTCCCTTTCGAGTTTCGGGTTATCTGTCCTCGTTATTATAGATTCCCTCCCCGTCGATCGGGTTATCTGTCCTCGTAATTTTTTATCCCTCCTCAGCGATCGGGTTATCTTACCTACCGTCTCCCTTTCGAGTCTCGAGTTATCTGTCCTCGTTATAATTTAATCCCTCCCCAGCGATCGGGTTATCTCACCTACCGTCTCCCTTTCGAGTTTCGGGTTATCTGTCCCTGTTATTATAGATTCCCTCCCCGTCGACCGGGTTATCTGTCCTCGTATTTTTTTATCCCTCTTCAGCGATCGGGTTATCTTACCTACCGTCTCCCTTTCGAGTCTCGGGTTATCTGTCTTCGTTATTATTTGATCCCTCCCCAGCGATCGGGTTATCTTACCTACCGTCTCCCTTTCCAGCCACGGGTTATCTGTCCTCGTTTTTTTTTAATCCCTCCCCAGCGATCGGGTTATCTTACCTACCGTCTCCCTTTCGAGTCTCGGGTTATCTGTCCTCGTTATTTTTTAATCCCTCCCCAGCGATCGGGTTATCTCACCTACCGTCTTCCTTTCGAGTCTCGGGTTATCTGTCTTCGTTATTATTTAATCCCTCCCCAGCGATCGGGTTATCTTACCTACCGTCTCCCTTTCGAGTCTCGGGTTATCTGTCCTCGTTATTTTTTAATCCCTCCCCAGCGATCGGGTTATCTCACCTACCGTCTTCCTTTCGAGTCTCGGGTTATCTGTCTTCGTTATTATTTAATCCCTCCCCAGCGATCGGGTTATCTTACCTACCGTCTCCCTTTCCAGCCACGGGTTATCTGTCCTCGTTTTTTTTTAATCCCTCCCCAGCGATCGGGTTATCTTACCTACCGTCTCCCTTTCGAGTCTCGGGTTATCTGTCCTCGTTATTTTTTAATCCCTCCCCAGCGATCGGGTTATCTCACCTACCGTCTCCCTTTCGAGTTTCGGGTTATCTGTCCTCGTTATTATAGATTCCCTCCCCGTCGATCGGGTTATCTGTCCTTGTAATTTTTTATCCCTCCTCAGCGATCGGGTTATCTTACCTACCGTCTCCCTTTCGAGTCTCGGGTTATCTGTCCTCGTTATTATTTAATCCCTCCCCAGCGATCGGGTTATCTTACCTACCGTCTCCCTTTCGAGTCTTGGGTTATCTGTCTCCATTATTATTTAATCCCTCCCCAGCGATCGGGTTATCTTACCTACCGTCTCCCTTTCCAGTCACGGGTTATCTGTCCTCGTTTTTTTTAATCCCTCCCCAGCGATCTTGTTATCTTACCTACCGTCTCCCTTCCGAGCCTCGGGTTATCTCTCCTCGTTATTTTTTAATCCCTCCCCAGCGATCGTGTTATCTCACCTACCGTCTCCCTTTCGAGTTTCGGGTTATCTGTCCTCGTTATTATAGATTCCCTCCCCGTCGATCGGGTTATCTGTCCTCGTAATTTTTTATCCCTCCTCAGCGATCGGGTTATCTTACCTACCGTCTCCCTTTCGAGTCACGGGTTATCCGTCCTCGTTTTTTTAAATCCTTCCCCAGCGAAACATATTCGTTTAAACAATAGGCATTATTTGTTGAATTGTAGCACTCTCTCGCAGAGAGAACATCTAGTGACCTCCATTGCTGGGATATTTTAGTCGTGGAAAACCTCCGAAGGTAAACTTCGGCAGAGCGAACGAATTCCGACAGTATTTCTTTAAACAATAGGCCTGTTTTGTAAAATTTTACCACTTTTTTGCCATGTTAGTCTCGGGCGATTTCATTCGTCCGCGATAAACGTCGAAGTCAAATTCATCAACGATGACCTGCATCGAGAATATAAATCCAGCTCGAGCTTATGTGTTCAAATTAATTTAAAAAGACCGGAATGGTCTTTATTAATTTAAAAAAGACCGGAATGGTCTTTTTAATTTAAAAAAGACCGAAATGTCATCACCCTTCCACAAGACAAAACTTTAGCAAACTTCGTTTGCAAGCGTAATAAAATTTCTACCGATGAATGCCGTCGAGAAAAGAAATCGATACCAGTCCATTTCTTTAAACAATTCATGATAGCAAAATTTCACCGCTCTTCCGTAGAGCGAGACTCCAGGGATCTTCATTGCTAAAGACTTCGATCCGCGAATAACCCGCCGAAAATAAATCCTGCCAGAGAGGAAAAATGTTCAACATATTTGTTTAAACACAATAGGCATTAATTGTCAAATTATAGCACTCTCTCGCAGTGAGAGTCTCTAGCGATCTCCATCGCTAGAAATGTTTGCCTTGGAAAACCTGCCGAAGCTCAACCTCGGCAGAGAGAACGAACGCTGAACGTAATTGTTTAAACAATAGGGATCGCCTGTCAAATTTAGCCATTCTTTTGCTGAGTGACTCTCGAGCGATCTCGTTCGTTCGAGAATTTGGCAGAAGTCGAATGCAGCGATGATAAGCTGCATCGAGAATATAAATCGTGCATGAGCTTATTTGTTTAAATTAATTAAAAAAGCTTGGAAAAATGTCCCTTCCCTGCCTCAAGACGAGTCTTTAGAAAACTCAGTTCACTAGAAAGTTCAACAGTAATCAAATTTCCAGCGACGACTATCGCCAAAAAAAGAAATCAATTTGAGCCCATTTGTTTAAACAATTCACGATCGCAAAATTACACCGCTCTTCCGTAGAGCGAGACTCTAGCGATCTTCATTGCTAGAAACTCCGATCCGCGGTCGACCTGCCGAAAATAAATCCCGGTAGAGAGAAAAAATGTTGAACATATTTGTTTAAACAATAGGCGTTAGTTGTTAAATTTTAGCTCTCTCTCGCAAAGAGAGTCCCCAGCGATCTCCATCGCCCGAAAATTCTGACCTCAGGAAACCTGCCGAAGCTAAACCTCGGCAGAGAAAACGAACGCTGAACGTATTTGTTTAAACAATAGGGATCGCCTGTCAAATTTCGCCATTCTTTTGCTGAGTGAGTCTCGAGCGATCTCGTTCGTTCGAGAATTTGGCCGAAGTCGAATGCAGCGTTGATAAGCTGCATCGAGAATATAAATCGTGCATGAGCTTATTTGTTTAAATTAATTAGTAAAGCTTGGAAAAATGTCCCTTCCCTGCCTCAAGACGAGTCTTTAGAAAACTCAGTTCACTAGAAAGTTCAACAGTAATCAAATTTCCAGCGACGACTATCGCCAAAAAAAGAAATCAATTTGAGCCCATTTGTTTAAACAATTCACGATCGCAAAATTTCACCGCTCTTTCGTAGAGCGAGACTCTAGCGATCTTCATTGCTAGAAACTCCGATTTGCGGTCGACCTGCCGAAAATAAATCCCGGTAGAGAGAAAAAATGTTGAACATATTTGTTTAAGCAATAGGCGTTAGTTGTTAAATTTTAGCTCTCTCTCGCAGAGAGAGCCTCTAGCGATCTCCGTTGCTAGAAAAGTCTCGCTTTGGAAAACCTGCCGAAGGTAAACCTCAGCAAAAAGAATGAATGCCGAACGTATTTGTTTAAACAATAAATATGACTTGTAAAATTTCACCACTCTTTTCTTGAGTGAGTCTCGGGCGATTTCTTTCGTTCGAGAATTCGGCCGAAGTCGAATTCGAGAATATACATCGGGCTCGAGCTCAATTATTAATTAAAAGCTTATAAATTTAAAAAGGATAAAAAAATATCACCACCCTTCCACAAGACGAGTCTCTACCAAACCCTGTTTGCTAGAAAGTTCAATCGTGAAATTTCCACCGATGGCCGGTGTCAAAAAAAGATATCGGTTCGCACCCATTTGTCCGTACAATGTAACAAAGTTTCACCGCTTTCTGCAAAGCGAGCGCATGTCATGAGGCGTAGCATGGTCGCTAACCCTAGTGTGTGTACATCACTCTATACACACATACTTATATATATAAGCTGTTTTCGATACGACCGAAGAGCGTGCGGAAACCTTACATTGTTTCTGCATGCGACGGCGTAGCGAAAACACACTCATACACGGGCGCACACGATCGTTGTTTGCTATACGGTTTCGACTCTTCGACGTAGCGCGAAGCATCGAGACCATGTAGGAATCAACCGTGGCGCCATCCGGCGGGAGTAGCGGTAGTTCGCAAAACTGCGAGTCTGCTCTACCGCCCTGACGGGACCCCGCGTCGAAATTTCCTGGCGTGTTATACATGCCCTTAACGAAACAATCGAGTTCGTCATTATCGAGAGTATTGTATGGGTTAGAGCGCGTTAATCCGTGATTATCTAATTCGGCTTCTTGGATGGCGGTGTGTAGGTCTTTTACCTGACTAATATAATCTATTATGTGTTCGTTTGTGTTTTTTGAAATATTACCCAATTCACCGCGGAATTCGTTAAGGGTTTTTGCCGCACCAAAGAGGGTTTTTAATCGATTGGCGAATTCGGAAACGTCGTTAAAGGTATAATCCTCGAGGGCAGTAGCGGCATGTCCTTTCAACTTGTTACGGAGGAGCTGAATGAGGCTTGGCTCCAAGTGAAGCGAGAACATGTCCCTAGCCCGTTTACAAGATCTAATGAAACGAAGGACTGGGATATTATATCCATTAAAGGTTGGCACCGATTCCAAAGCGTCTTTGAACTTGATATTCGGGGTTCTCGAAACGTGATCAAGTTGTCTTCGCAAGTTGGGACACCGCGAGCAACGGGAGGTGAAGGCGCGCGCTGATCCTCATTTCTTCTCTCGGAAATTTCCTTTTTCATTTCTCCAAATTGTGAGATAATTTGAGATAAGATCGTTTGCATGTGTGACAATTGTGCTTGTGTGTTGGAAGGGGTCGGAGATGGGTCTCTATTTTGAGACGGTTTCATTTCCCTTATTTTATTCTCGAATTCAATTTCTTTTCTACGAAGAGATTGCTCTTGTTCACTCAAATAACTACGACGGTGCTCTAATTGTTCGGCGAGCAAATCGAATTCGTCTTCGACCGATTTAAATCTATCTACTTGCGACATTTTTTATTTTCAAATTTGGCTGTTATTACGGCAAATTCGAATCAGTCGATCTTTACCACAGTTGATTCTGATAATATCCCACCGCCTCCACCATTAATTTTCTCTGTTACGTCCCCATAATAATAACTTAATAAAATTAAAAAATGAATTTAATTCCATACATCCAAGATCGCATTAACAGAATAGTGAAGTGAGTAAATGAGATTAAAGATATAATTAGAACGAGAAAATAATAATTTCCGATAATAACTGCTGAATTTGAAAATAATAAATAGCAAAATAATGAATGTGAGGAAATAATAAGCTCAATCCAACTGTTCTTATTTCAGGAACGTAAGAAAAGACAAAATGATAGAGATGCCCTACATTTAGACGGGAATGCGCCCGTCTGGGACTAGGACCGAAATCATACTGTGGTACGCTTCGACTAAACGAGGTGAACTAAACCAATGAAATAAAGGTATGCGTGGTACTTACCCTGTCGGTGGTTGTGCGTAGCGGGTGCTAGGTCTAATGATCCTAATGAATCCACGTTCGTCCACCAAGATGATCACGGAGTTGGATGACGCGTAAACAATTACCCCTGGTCCTAGGTTGACGCGTTCCGGTTGCTCAGGGTTCATTAATTCGAGAGCTGATTGTTCGGAGATTCGTGCAACGGGTAATCGGGTACGGCGATCCAAGGTAATCCGAACAGCTCGGTGAAGCTCGTGTGAAAATCGATGTTCGGTGATTCAGGACTCCAGACGATATTTGACAATTCAGAACAGTCCATGTAAGTGTCGACGAAGATTTGATCGAGTTTCGAATCAATGTTCGATATTTCCACGTAAGGATCGACAACGGCTAAATCGACGGATGACACTTGAAGTTCGTTTAGCAATTCGGGATAATCCGCACTAAAACCAGCGAGGAGAGGATCGGAATCCGAGACAGTACTTCAAACCTGACTCACGGATTCAGGAGCAGTAATGTATCGCGATGTTCCCGAATTGAGATCGATGATGCTGAAATCTATGCTCACCGGTATATCGGAAACAACGCGTGGGGTATTTGCGACTTTACTGTGGATGTTTAAGTCTAAGTCGTCAACGGAAATAACCGCAGTGGGGTTTGTTGAGGACGATGTCCTGCTTCCGCGTGGCCCCCGGGGACTCAAGCCCAGCTTCTGTGCAATGGCCCGTCGGGAGCGGAAATGCGTATCACCACGGCGCCTCGACATACGGAAGTAATTCAAATTCACAACTTTAAACCACTCCCAAAATACTAGGTTGATCGTATTGGGCAAAGATGGATGCGAGTAGGGAATCTATCATGCATAAATTTCTGCACGATAGTGTGGACCAAAGGAGAGGAGCCGTCATGCATATATATATCTGCACAACAGTGGATGATTCGCCAAAGGAGCTATCGTGCATATATTTCTGCACGAAAGTGGGTATTGGAATTTATCTGGAAGAGAGAAAGAGGAGAGAGGTACACCCCAATTGTATCGCATGAAGTAGATAAATTGAAGACACTGGATTAATTCCGTATTGGACACTGTTCCTTGTAGTTTACTAATAACACTAAATTCTTGTTTGTATGTTAGTGATTAGGATTGGGATCGATGAAAAATAACTCGGTAACACTGATTTCACCTTTTAACACTGTATTGTTACAAACTTCGTTGAAAGACGCGAAATAATTGACAAAACTTAATCAAATACTTAAAGACCGATTTTCAGAGACGGGGCGGCGTAGCGCGATGTTGCTCTGTTGGAGAGACCGGACGAACTGCGGAGCTCCTGGCTCCGCGGGTATCTTTTGTAATTCGCTCGAATGGTGGGGGCTGTGTCGAGGCTCCCCACTCCTGACGTCACTCTTGGTACGTATATCTATGTATATGACGTTTTAATGTTTTATAATTGTTCGCATATTTATAAACGTTGGTAAACGAATTTCATTAGCTTACCATCGTTTTTACAATGGTTTATACGGTTTTTAATGATAAATTCTCGCTTACAATAAATTCTCGCTTCCCTTTTTATTTTACGGTTGTAAATGTTGATCGATTAATTTTTATTAATTTGTCATCATTTTTACACATGGATCGTTTATTTACTTAATTTATAACTTGTAAATAGTATTTTGTTGTTTACCGTGTTTTTATGTTGCCCGTTCTGCATTGGATTGGTACTATGTTTAATTTATTGCTAACAACATGGAATGTGTGCTGTTTATTATTTCTCTATAGTTATTTAGCGTTATCCTTGGTTGATTTCTTTTTGATGACTTTGTTGAGTTGTTATCTTCTTAAAAATGTCAGGAAGACACATAACCATTTGTTTATAATGTACACAGTTCGTTAATTGATAACAATATTCTCTAATATATGACGGATGGTGTTACGTCCCGGACGTAACAATGGTGGGAAATGTACGTTTGGGAAGTTCCCACTGAAGATCTACGTGTGCTGCTGTCTTATCACCGTGTGCTGCCCGCAGTGCCACGTGATACCCCAGGAATGTACATCGTCTTGTGAGAACGTTCGCCGAAGCCCGTTCTCTTGGGAGTGACCTGTGTCAGCACTTCTCATGGTGCTGGATGCTGCGATGTCCTCCTCGGAGAGTTCGGGGTTTTGTATGGGCGTTTTTAAGCGGAATGATCCCGTATAAGCACTTCTATACGCTGTCATTTATTTATAACTACGGTACTGTATGGATTCTTTAGTGCGTAATTTGTATAGGTAAGTATATTTGTAGTAAAGTTGATATTACAATACGTGTGTACGCACGTTCTTAGGTATATATATATTTGTTTGTGCACGATGCATAAGTGTCTAATAAGAACGTGTACCGTGGATATTGGCATTTGATTTTGTATGAAAGATATAGGTGTATAAGTATGTATTTATATATAGATATATAGATGTGTGTCTTTATATATGCACATGTCTTACAAGAGCGTGCACGGCTCCAATTACAAAACTAATCAATGGAAACAAAAACGGTTCGACCTGTAGACTCGAGGTACTCTACCGGTACCCCTCGTCGAGGGTGCGTCAGTAATTTTGCATTACCCTGTTTAGGTGAATTTTCCTATATAAGTACCGCTGCATGTACATATGTATGTTCATATAATAATGTAATAATGTATATGTATGCAAGTATGTGGGTATATATAGTTGCGTATTTGTGTATTATTCATTATCGTGTATTAATTATGTATATACAGATATGTAGTATACATGGAGTGTAACGGTGTTGTTAAAGCGTATGCACGTTTTATGGCTCCTATTCCGAAACTATTTGACGAAACACAAAACGGTTCGGCAGGGGTACTCGGGGTCCCTTACCGGTACCCCTCGTCGCGGGTGGGTCAGTAATTTTGGATCACCCTGTTTAGGTGAATTTTGAGGGCGCTATTGCCAGGACGTGAAAGCTGTATTGTGCTGTATTTACAAGTTATAATTTAAGTAAATAAACGATCCATGTGTAAAAATGATGACAGATTAAAAAAATTAATCGATCAACATTTACAACCGCAAAATAAAAGGGGAACATTGTAAGCGAGAATTTATCATTAAAAACCGTATAAACCATTGTAAAAACGATGGTAAGCTAATGAAATTCGTTTACCAACGTTTATAAATATGCGAAAAATTATAAAACCTAAAACGTAATATACAGATATACGTACCAAGAGTGACCCCTCTCGCCGTCTCGCCCTCACGCCGTCGTGCCTTCTCTCCCACTGGCCCTCTCTGCCGCACTCCGTCGCGCCCTCTCTCCCTCTCGCCATCTCGGCCTCTCGCCCTCTCGCCCTCGCGCCCTCTCGCCGTCTCACCGTCTCTCCCTCTCCGCCGCTCTTCCTCTCTGCCTATCGCCATCTCTCCCTCTCTGCCACTCTCCCTAGCGCCCTCGGTCGCTCTCGGCGTCGCTCCCTCTCGCCCACGGTCCCTCTCGCCATCTTTCCCTCGCTCCGTCTCTACCTCTCTCCCTCTCGCCCTCTCTCCCTCGCTCGCCCCCTCCATCACTCCCTCTCGCCCTCTCGCCGTCTCGCCCTCTCTCCCTCTCTCCCTCTCGCCGTCTCGCCATCTCGCCCGCTCTTCCTCGCGCCCTCGGCCCTCTCTGCCGCTCTCCCTCTCGCCATCTTTCCGTCTATCCCTCGCTCCCCCTCGCCCTCTCGACCGCTCTCCTTCGCTCCCTCTGCCCCTCGCTCCCTCTGCCGTCGCTCCCTCTCTCCCGCTGTCCCTCTCTAACGCTCTCCCTCTCGCCCTCTCCCCCTCTCGCCTTCTCGCCGTCGATCACTCTCTCCCTCGCTCCCCCGCACCGTCACTCGCTCGCTCCCTCACTCCCTCTCGCCCACTCGCCCTCTCTCGCGCACTCCCTCTAGCCGTGTCTCCCTCTCTAGCGCTGCCCTCTCGCCCTCTCTCCCTCTCGCCGTCGCGACCACTCACCCTCTCAGCATCTCGCCGTCTCTCCCTCTCGCTCTCTCCCTATCGCCATCTCTCCCTCTCGCCGTCGGTGCCTCTCGCCCTCTCGCCCTCGGTCCCACTCACCCTCTTTCCCTCGCTCCGTCTCTGCCCCTCTCCCTCTCGCCCTCTCGCCGTCTGCCCCTCTCGACAATCTCCCATTCTCGCCCACGCCATCTCTCCCTCTCTCCCTCTCGCCGGCTCTCCCTCTCTTCCTCACTCCCGCTCACCATCTGCCCTCTCGACCAATCTCCCTTTCTCGCCCTCTCCATCTCTCCCTCTCGCCGTCTCTCCCTCTCTGCCGCTCTCCCTTTCTCCCTCTGCCGTCTCTCCCTCTATCCCTCTCTCGCTCTCGCCCTCTCGCCCTCTTGCCCTCTCGCCGTCTTTCCCTCTCGCCGGCTCTCCCGCCATCACTCTCTCCCTCTCGCCCTCTAGCCCTATCGCCATCTGTCCCTCTCTCCCTCTCTCCCTCTGTCACTCACGCCCTCTCTCCCTCGGGCCCTCTCGCCCTCTCGCCCTCTCTCCCTCTCGCCATCGCGCCCTCTTTCCCTCTCTCGCTCGCTGCCTCTCTCTCTCTCTCGCCCCCACTACATCGCGACCTCTCCATCTCTCCCTCTCTGCCTCTCTCCCTCTCGCCAACTCTCCCTCTCGACCTCTCTCCCTTTGTCCCTACCTCCCTCTAACCCTCTCGCCGTCTCGACCTCTCTCCCTTTGTCCCTCCCTCCCTCTCTCCCACTCTCCCACTCGCCCTCTCTCGCGCTCTCCCTCGCTCCCTCTCTCCCTCTCTCCCTCTCGCCGTCTCTCGGTCTCGCCATCTCTCCCTCTCGCCCTCTCGCCCTCTCGCCCCTCTACCTCGCTCCCTCTTTCCCACTCTCCCTCTCTCCCTCTCGCCCTCTCGCCCTTTCACCCTCTCGCCCTCTCTGCCGCTGTCCGTTTCGCCCTCTCGGCGCCTCTACCTGTCGCCCTCTCTACCTCTCGCCCTCTCTACCTCTCGCCGTCTCTCCCACTCTCCGTCTCGGCCACTCTCCCTCTCACGCTCTCGCCCTCTCTCCCTCTCGCCCACTCAACATATCTTCCTCTTGCCCCCGCGACCTCTCGCCATCTCTTCCTCTCGCCCTCACTCCATCCATCCCTATCGCCCTCTCTCCCTCTCGCCCTCTCTCCCTCTATCCCACTCTCCCTCTGTCCCTCTCGCCCTCGGACGCTCTCGCCGTCTCTCCCTGTCGCCCTCTGTCCCTCTCTCCGTCTCTACGCCTTTCCCTCTCGCCGGCTCTCCCGCACGCCTTCGCTCTCCCTCTATCCCTCTCGCCCCTCGCACACTTTCCCACTCTCCCTCTGGCCCTGTCTCCCTCTCACCCTCTCGCCCTCTCGGCCTCTCGCCCTCTCGGCCTCTCGCCCTCTCTCCCTCTCGCCCTCTCGCCCTCTCACCCTCTCGCCATCTCTCCCTCTCGCCCTCTCTCCCACTCTCAGTCGCGCCCAGTGTCCGTCTCGCCATCTCTCCCTCTCACCCTCTCTCCCTCTCGCCCTCTGGCCCTATCGCCATCTCTCCCTCTTCTACCACGCTCCCTCTCTCCCTCGGTCCCTCTCGGCCGGTCACGCTCGCTCCCTCGGTCCCTCTCGCCATCTTTCCCGCGCTCCGTCACTAGCTCTCTCCGTCTCGCCGTCTTTCCCTCTGCCCCTCTCGACCTATCGCCCTCTCTCACCATCACCATCTCTCCCTCTCGCCCTCTCGCCGTCTCTCACTCTCTTCCTCTCTGCCTCTCTCCCTCTGCCCCACGCCCTCACACGCTCACGGCCTCTCTCTCTCTCGCCCTCTCAACATCTCTTCCTCTTGCTCTCGCGCCCTCTCTCCCTCTCTTCCTCTCGCCGTCGCTCCATCCAGCCCTATCGCCCTCTCTCCCTCTCGCCCTCTCACCCTATCGCCATCTCTCCCTCTCTCCCTCTATCCCACTCTCCCTCTGTCCCTCTCTCCCTCGGACGCTCTCGCCATCTCTCCCTCTCGGCCTCTGACCCTCTCTCCGTCTCTACGCCGCTCCCTCACGCCCTCTCTCCCGCACGCCTTCTCTCTCCCTCTATCCCTCTCGCCCCCTCTGCCACTTTCCCTCTCTCCGTCTCAACCTCTCTCCCTCTCGCCCTCTCGCCCTCTCGGCCTCTCGCCCTCTATCCCTCTCGTCCTCTCTGCCTCTCGCCAACTCTCCCTCTCGCCAACTCTCCCTTTCGCCCTCTCACCCACTCTCCGTCGCGCCCAGTCTCCCTCTCGCCATCTCTCCCTCTCTCCCTCTCGCCCTCGCGCCCTCTGACCCTATCGCCATCTCTCCCTCTCTACCAGTCTCCCTCTCTCCCTCGGTCCCTCTCACCGTCTCGCCCTCTTTCCCTCGCTCCGTCGCTAGCTCTCACCCTCTCGCCCTCTTTCCCTCTACCCCCCTCGGCCGCTCGCCGTCTCTCCCGCTCGCCCTCTCTTCTTCTCTGCCTCTCTCCCTCTGCCCTCTCTCGTTCTATCCCGCTCTCCCTCTCGCCCTCTTTCCGTCTCTCCCTCGCGCCCTCTCACCCTCTCTCCCGCTCTCCCTCTGTCCCTCTCTCCCACTCGGCGTCTCGCCCTCTCTCCCTCGCTCCCTCTCTCCCTCTGCCTTCGCTCCATCTCTCCCTCTCTCCCTCTCGCCATCACTGCCGCTGTCGTTCTCGCCCTCTCGCCATCTCTCCCTCTCGCCGTCTCTCCGTCGCTCCCTCTCTTCTTCTCACCCTCTCTCCCTCTCTCCCTCAATCGCTCTCTCCCTCTCTCCCTCAATCGCTCTCTCCGTCTCTCCCTCTCTCCCTCTGACCACCCTCCCTCTCGACCACCCTCCCTCTCTCCCTCTGACCTCTCTCCTTCTTTCCCTCGCTCACTCTCACCGCCTCACCCTCTCTCCCTCGCTCCGCCTCACGCTCTCACCCTCTCTCCGTCTCTCCCTCTCTCCCTCGCTCCCTCGTCCCTCTCTCCTTTCTCCCCCTCGCCGTCTCTACCTCTCTCGCTCTCTCCCTCTCGCCCTCTAGCCCACTCGCCCTTGTTCCCTCGCTCCGTCTCTCCCTCTCGCCCTCTGTGCCTCCCGACCCCTCAGCCGCTTTCCCGCTCTCTTTCTCTCCCACTCTCCCTGTCGCCCTCACTCCCACTTTCCCTCTCACCCTCTCGCCATCTCGCCCTATCTCCCTCTCGCCCTCTCTGCCTCTCGCCCTCTCTCCCTCTCGCCCTCACGCCCTTGCTCCCTCTCCATCTCTACCTCTCGCCCACTCTCCCTCTCTCCCGCACTCCCTCTCTCCCTCTCTCCCTCTCGCCCTCTCTCCGTCTCGCCCTATCGCCCCCTCACCGTCTCACCCTCTCTCCCTCTCTCCCTCTCGCCCTTTCGGCCTCTCTCCCTCTCTCCCACTCGCCGTCTCGCCCTCTCTCCCTCTCGCGCTCTCGCCCTCTCTCCCTCTGACCCTCTCGCCATCGCTCCCTCTTGCCCTCTCGCCCTCTCGCGCTCTCTTCCTCTCGCCATCACTCCATCCATCCCTATCGCCATCTCTCCCTCTATCCCACTCTCCCTCTGACCCTCTCTCCCTCGGACCCTCTCGCCCTCTCTCCCTCTCGCCCTCTGTCCCTCTCGCCGTCTCTGCGGCTCGCCCTCTCTCCCGTTCGCCCTCTCTCCCTGTATCCCTCTCGGCCCCTCTACCACTTTCCCACTCTCCCTTTCGCCCTCTCGGCCTCTCGCCCTCTCTCCCTCTCGCCCTCTCTCCCACTCTCCGTCGCGGCCTCTATTCCTCTCGCCATCGCGCCCTCTCTCCCTCTCTCCGTCTCACCCACTCACCCTCTCGCCATCTCTCCCTCTCTCCCTCTCGCCCTATCGCCATCTCTCCCTCTCTACCACGCTCGCTCTCTCGCTCGGTCCCTCTCGCCCTCTCTCCCTCGCTCCCTCGGTCCCTCTAGCCCTCTTTCCCGCGCTCCGTCTCTAGCTCTCTCCCTCTCGCCCTCTCTCCCTCTACCCCTCTCGACCTCTCTCCCTCTCTCGCCCTCTTCGGCTGTCCCTCTCTCCCTCTCGCCGTCTCTCCCTCTCACCCACTCTCCCTCTGTCCCTCAATCCCTCTCGCCCACTCGCCCTCACGCCCTCTCGCCCTCTCTCCCTCTCTCACTCTCTCCCCCGCGCAGTCTCGCCCTCTTTCCCTCTCTCCCTCTCTACCACTCTCCCTCTCTCCCTCACTCCCTCTCGCCATCGCTCCCTCTCTGCCGCTGTCCCTCACTCCCTCTCGCCCTCGCTCCCTCTCTCCCTCGCTCCCTCTCGCCCACTCTCCCTCTCTCCCGCACTCCCTCTCTCCGTCTCGGCCTCTCTCCCTCTCACCCTCTCTACCTCTATCCCTCTGTCCCTCTCTCCCTCGGACGCTCTCGCCGTCTCTCCCTCTCGACTTCTGTCCCTCTCTCCGTCTCTACGCCTCTCCGTCTCACCATCTCTCCCGCTCACCTTCTCTCTCCCTCTATCCTCGCCCCTCTCCCACTTTCCCTCTCTCCCTCTCGCCCTCTCTCCCTCTCGCCCTCTCGCCCTCTGGGCCTCTCGCCCTCTCTCCCTCACGCCCTCTCGCCGTCTCTCCCTCTCGCCATCTCTCCCTCTCGCCCTCTCTCCCACTCTACGTCGCGCTCACTCTCCCTCTCGCCATCTCTCCCTCTCTCCCTCTCGCCCTCTGACCCTATCGCCATCTCTCCCTCTCTACCACTCTCCCTCTCTCCCTCGGTCCCTCTCTCCCTCTCGCCCTCTCAGCCTCTGTCCCTCCCGACCCCTCTGCCGCTTTCCCGCTCTCTTTCTCTCCCACTCTCCCTGACACCCTCTCTCCCACTCTCCCTCTCACCCTCTCGCCATCTCGCCCTATCTCCCTCTCGCCCTCTCTCCCTCTCGCCCTCTCGCCCTCGCTCCCTCTCTCACTCTCTACCTCTCGCCCACTCTCCCTCTCTCGCGCACACCCTCACTCCGTCTCGCCGTCTCTCCCTCTCGCCGTCTCTCCCTCTCTCCGTCTCGCCCTCTCGCCCTCTCTCCGTCTCGCCATCTCTCCCTCTCTCCTTCTCGCCCTCCCTGCCGCTCTCCCTCTCTGCCACTCTCCGTCTCGCCCTCTCTCCCTCTCACGCTCTCTCCCTCTCGCCCTCTCGCCGTCTCTCCCTCTTGCCCTCTCGCCCTCTCTCCCTCTCTTCCTCTCGCCCTCACTCCATCCATCGCTATCGCCCTCTCTCCCTCTCGCACTCTCACCCTATCGCCATCTCTCCCTCTCTCCCTCTATCCCACTCTCCCTCTGTCCCTCGCTCCCTCGGACCCTCTCGCCCTCTCTCCATCTCGCCCTCTGTCGCTCTCTCCGTCTCTACGTCTCGCCCTCTCGCCCTCTCTGCCGCTCGCCGTCTCTCCCTGTATCCCTCTTGAACCCTCTCCCACGTTCCCTCTCTCCCTCTCGCCCTCTCGCCCTCTCGGCCTCTCGCCCTCTCTACCTCTCTCCCTCTCACCCTCTCTCCCTCTCGCCCTCTCTCCCACTCGCCGTCGCGCCCTCTCTCCCTCTCGCCATCGCGCCCTCTCTCCCTCTCTCCGTCTCACCCACTCTCCCTCTCGCCATCTCTCCCTCCCTCCCTCTCTCCCTCTCACCCCCTCGCCCTATCGCCATCTCTCCCTCTCTACCACTCTCCCTCTCTCCCGCGGTCCCTGTCACCCTCTCTCCCTCGCTCGCTCGGTCCCTCTCGCCCTCTTTCCCTCGCTCCGTCTCTAGCTCTCTCCCTCTCGCCCTCTCTCCCTCTGCCACTCTCGACTTCTCGCCCTCGCTCGCCGTCTCCATCTCTCCCTCTCGCCGTCACGCCCTCTCTCCCGCTCTTCCACTCTGTCGCTCTCCCTCTGCCTTCTCTCCCCCTATCCCGCTCACCCTCTCGCCGTCTTTCCGTCTCTCGCTCGCACCCTCTCTTCCTCTCTGCCGCTCTCCCTCTGTCCCTCTCTCCCTCTCGCCGTCGATCCCTCTCGCCCTCGCTCCCTCTCTCCCTCTGCCTTCTCTCCCTCTCGCCCTCACACCCTCTTGCCGTCTGTCCCTCTCGCCCTCTCTCCCTCTCGCCCTCTCACCCTCTCTCCCTCTCGCCCCCGCGCAGTCTCTCACTCTTTCCCTCTCGACCTCTCTCCCACTCTCCCTCTCTCCCTCACTCCCTCTCGCCCTCTCGCCCTCTTTGCCACTGTCCCTATCTCCCCTCTCGCCGTCTCTCCCTCCCGCCCCCTCACCCTCTCGCCATCTCGTCATCTCTCCCTCTCACCCCCTCGCCCTCTTTCCCTCTCACCATCTCTCGCTCTTTCCCTCTCTCCCTCTCGCACTCTCTCCCTCTATCGCTCTCGCCTTAGCTCCCTCTCTCCCTCACTCCCTCTCGCCCACTCTCCCTCTCTCCCGCACTCCCTCTCTCCGTCTCGCCCACCCTCCCTCACGCCCTCTCACCCTCTCGCCGTCTCGCCCTCTCGCCCTCTTCGCCGTCTCGCCCTCTCGGGAGAGAGGGATCGCGTCCTCTCTCTACCTCTCTTCCTCTCTCCCACTCACCCTCGGCCACTCTCCCTCTCACGCTCTCGCCCTGTCTCCCTCGCGCCCTCTCAACATCTCTTCCTCTTGTCCCCGCGACCTCGCTCCCTCTCTTCCTCTCGCCCTCACTACATCCATCCCTATCGCCCTCTCTCCCTCTCGCCGTCTCACCCTATCGCCATCTCTCCCTCTCTCCCTCTAACCCACTCTCCCTCTGTCCCTCTCTCCCTCGGACGCTCTCGCCGTCCCTCCCTCTCGCCCTCTGTCCCTCTCTCCGTCTCTACACCTCTCCCTCTCGCCGTCTCTCCCGCACGCCTTCGCTCTCCCTCTATCCCTCTCGCCCCC